>QZLH01000536.1:62007-75352 GCA_003833135.1 Oehlia diaphana
TGGTGAAGGTTCTGAAAGTAATAAAAGAATGAGAATGTAATACTGTATACATTTTTTTTGCCTTTAAATTTAGTAAAAAATTTTTGAAATCGTATAGTATTTCTTATATTATTAGTTCCAAATGCTGCTGTCCTCCATATAAAACTTCGCCAATACTGAGTAAAAACTCATCAATTTTTTTTGTTTTGAAGATGATGTGTGGTTGCAATTCTCTGCCAAATTTGGTATATTGTTAAAGCCACCAAATTTGCGTAATGCATCTTACAAATCTGTCAATTAAAAATATATAATATAATGATCGCTCAAAATTTTACTAAATCGGGTCACTCCATGTAATATGAATTTTGAATTAATATTAATTTTATATTTAATTTTTGGTAAATTTATTTCTATTATAACATATTTTTAATTTTTTATATTTTAATATTTGTAAATTTTAGTAAATTAATTTTTAATTTGGGTTTAGTAGTATTTTTATTCTTAATTTTTTTTATTACAAATTAATATTTTACAAATCATATATATAATATAAATTTTTATTTAATAAAATTTAGTAGTAAAATTACTTATTTATTATATAAAATATTTAATTTTTATAAAGTATTTTTCAAAAATTCAAAAATTTCAAATAACATATTCTTATTTTTAGTTAACTAATCTATAAAATTAAAATAATTTTTTGTTTAATATAAGGCCATACAAACTTGATTTTATAGTTTTCATAATATAAATTTCATTAATAACCGGCAATCCAGCTTTTAATTTTTTTTCAAAAATTTTATGTGAAATTTTTTTTTAACTGACCTGGCCAGACTATGAAAACCATTTTTACCACTTTGTGTGGTTTTAATTAAAAATAATATACCTTATTAAATAAATTAAATGGGAAATCAACTACTACTAATTTTTCAACTATTTTTCTGATGGAAGTTGCTGAAGGAAATTAAAAGCTTAAGCTTTTCTTATTTGCTGAGTAACAGTAAAGTACTTTTGATTTTTTTAATTTATTATTGACTTTTAAATTTGATTAATTTTGTAGAATTCATATTAAGTTTCTGAATTTATAATTTCAAAGTCACGTGATTTGGGAATACTGTATTGTAAATTAAAATGATGCATAAATGGTGGATAATATTCTACATTAACAAAGAGATATAATTTATAATCTACAATGAAAGAAATATAGAAGAAATATGTGATGGAATTAATAATTATTTATAACTCATTTAATTTGTCATTAAATCTTAAACCTTTCAACATACTATCTTCTACACTTTGAAATTTCACATTATTTTGCATCGTGAAATGACTTAAACCTTTCAACATATGAGAATCATCTTTTAAACTGAGAAATTTTAGATTATTATCATGATTATTATCTCACATCGTGAAATTATATACTATCTTCACGTTAAAATCATAAATTTCGAATAATGCTTTTATTTAAAATTATTTAATACCGTAAGATTATAAGTACTTTTTTTTTTTTTTTGAGCGTCCGTACTATTGGCCAACTGTACGACCAGTAATACTTTTTTAAGCTTTTTTTAATAAATGCTCGTGATGAGAATTTTCATGCACATAAATTTTTTTACTGATAAATTGATTTTTTTACTTTTTTATACTATATTTTTCGAAGTACTGTACATAATAAGCCACTGATCAAGAATCTATCTTAACTTTTTCGTCTTCATTTCCCTCTTTATCAAATGCAGTAACAAAGAAAGATGGACGCGTAATAAAGTATTATTTCAAAAGAGTTATTGCAGGTATCTATCTTATCAGCGTTGACGTAATAATTAATAAACAAATTGATCATTATCTGTATATAATTATCTTGAGGAAAAAAAAAACTTATTATAAATACCATTTACAGAAACCAATAATAACATATAAGGTATATCTCCGAATTGTTGTTAAGGGAAGCTTGAAACAATAATATTATTTACCTATCTAATCACAAATTTTTCACGCGTTATTATTAGTTATTATTTCGCCATTGTTTTATATGTCTAATTCAGGATCTGAAATTCACTTTATAAAAAATATAATTATATTGCTTATTTGAAATTAGTAAGAAAAATTAAAGTTTATTTTTTTTGTGTTAAATAGAATACAATCGTTACTTTTTTTTTCTTTGTATTTTTAATAGATTATCTAATAACTTTACTCTTGTTGATGATAAATTGCATAATTATGTGAGTATTTTTAATAATGAAAACTGGGTAATTAAAATATTAAATAATCATAGATTTTACGCACGATGATATCAGATAGATAACATTTCAAACGAAACTGTAATTATTTTGAACTATTACGTTTGTTTACTACGATTACCATTTACACAAGATATATATTTATCCTTTCGTACTTTCGTACTTCAAAGAGTATAAGTATAAGTTTAATTTAGCTTTCTCCCCCATCCAAGTTTTCAAAAATCTTTTTGCTAATTATTTTTCCTTATCACGAAACTATAATCATAAATAAAAATGGATGAGGCCGCAAGAAAAAAATATTGTCGTCTCTTAATGTTTGATGTTCCTCCTCCTTCAAATCATACCAAAAGTTCTTTAAATACGGCAGAAATGCCTTTTATGATTGATTGTACAACCTCTCTAGAGAATAGTTTCAGAACTCAAGATAATTTTGTCTTTACATCATTTGAACCGATGAGGGTGAAACCTCAATCACCCATAAGAAATAAAAAATCTTTTTCTTATAAAAAAACTATTGAAAAGGATACAATTATTGATGAAAGTTATCAACAGTCAATCAAGAAAATCCCAAGACCTCCAAATGCTTTCATTTTATATCGACGAGCTAAACAAAAGTTGATCACTAAGGAACGTTCTAATGCAAAAATTTCAAAGTTATTGGCAAAAATGTGGAGAAATGAAACAGAGGAAGAAAAATTACGTTGGCGAAAAATTGCGGATAGAAAAAAAGTGGAACATATGCAAGCACATCCTGGTTATGTTTATCGTCCCAAAAGACCTATTTTTAATGATAAGAGAAAATGTAGTAAAACATCTCCGTCAAAACAACCGATTTCAACTTTAGAAAATACTTGTGTATCCGAATTAGAAACTTCAAATGTTAATCCTTCTACGATTGAATCATCGGTAGTTTTCGATAATTCATCATCGTATAATCATTCTTTTCCTTCTATTTCCCCACAAGAATCCTTAGTACCATGTTTCTTTCTTGAACAACCTAAAGAAATGAATTTCAATCCTGAAAGAGGGTTTGACTTTCTTAAACAACCTAAAGAAACGAATTTCAATCCTGAAGGAGGATTTACCTTTTTTGAACAACCTGAAGAAATTAATTTCAATCCTGAAGGAGGATTTAACTTTTTTGAACAACCTGAAGAAATTAATTTCAATCCTGAAGGATTTAACTTTCTTGAACAACCTGAAGAAATTAATTTCAATCCTGAAGGAGGATTTAATTTTCTTGAACAATATCCGCAATATTCTCCTTATTTTTTTATAGATTCTCCATATAATGCTCAACAGAATATTTCTCAAGAACAAATGATGATCTCAAACGAGTTCATCCCACTCAATCGCGATCCTTTGTTCAATATTTTTTCGTAGTCCATTTTATTTGTGACTTTGATAATAAATTATTGCTTTATAAAAAGATAATTGTTTCGCTTTTTAAATTAAGAATAATCTTTTTTTTTTTTTTATTCGGAACGAGCTTTCATTTTTTTTTAAATTATGTATATTTATTATTTTTTTTAAATTAAGAATAATCTTTTTTTTTTTTTATTCGGAACGAACTTTCATTTTTTTTAAAATTATGTATATTTATTATTTTTATATAACAAACCTTGCTTTTTAAATTAAGAATAATCTTTTTTTTTTTATTCGGAACGAACTTTCATTTTTTTTTAAAAAAATTATGTATATTTATTATTTTTTATATAATAAACCTTATCATTATTTTATCATACAAGAAAGTAATACTGTAAATAATTTGATACCATTTTTTTATATGAATTATATCATTTTGATATGTAACAAGGCGTCTGCGTCTGAAAATTAAAATACTTAGTAATAAGAATTTATAAAATTATGTGCGTTTATTTGCTGTACGTCCGATAAACCATACAAACATTGTATTTACATATTCAAAAAATACTCTGTAAGTCAAAAGGATATCATTTAAAGAAACATATGATTAACAATTGATATTTATAAATTTGATAAATCTTGTTCACTGCATATATCAACTTATAAATCTTTCAATAATCCTGTATCAGCCCATCCGTGAATTTTCAATTTCTTACCCTTAGCCCATGCGGTTTGAACAATATCTGTAGCAGAAATATTTTGAACTTGTTGTTTAACATTCAATTCTACAAGTAAATCTGCTTTTTCCTTGTCGGACCACAGGATTCCATCAAATTTTTATTATTTCGGTAAACGTCTTTAATGTTTCTTATCCAATCATCGACCAAACCGTGTTGACTACTTCCTATCGAACATAATACACCACCGCATCCATAAAGTAAATTATTTTAATTACTATAATAATTATTAATTAGTGATTATATCAGTTTTTTTATTTTTTAAAACTTTATTTACAAATATATTGTAAACTTTTATTTTTAAGCTTTATTTTATTTATTTTAATATATATTCACCTAAAAATCAAAGTAAATTATTATATAAAAATTGGGGGAAATAATTAAAAACATTATCTTATAATTCAGTAATTGGATTTTTAATGAACCTTTAAGCCAATTTGTAGTTTTTAATATTCTTTTTAAATAAAAAAAAAAAAATATTAAAATTGGATTAATATTGTAAGATGGGTATTACTAAAGTTCACCAGTAGTGATGGTCACTATACTAGCATTATGATATACTTTTAGCCGGAATTAAAAATCTAATAAATTACTGGCCGGCATTACATCATAAATTCACTACTGGTGACCGTCACCATTGGTGATATTTAGTAATACTCTAATTGCTAATCTAATTAAAATCAGCACTTTTATTATTTTAGAATAATGTTTTGATCCAATTAACAATAGCTAAAATTGTGTAAATTAATTAATAAATTATTTTTTTTTAAAAGTAAATAATAAAAAAATATACAAAAAGTAATTAAATAAACTATAATATAATCTAATATTATTAATAACTCTACAGGTATGTCATATATGAAATGAACAATTATTCTACAGTTTTAATCTGGTAAATCATAAAACCCACTGCATTCTGATTAAGCAAAAAGTTTTCTGGATTTTCAAAGTTGCTAAAATTTATTAGTAAAGTGTATTTTACTTCTTATTATACTAGCTTTTAGTAGTTAATTTTTTATTATATCTTGCAATTATATTTATTATATATTAATATAAGTATACCCTTAAGAATAAAAATATTTAAATATAAGATTTTATAATATTATTTTAAGATTTTTTAATACTTTTTTAACAGATTTTTTTGAAATCAAATGCTGTATTTTTATTATAATAATATCAGAAATTAAATCTTTTATAAATTTATTATAACTATGTAACTTAAGTTTTGAAAATACTTTATATTTAAATATAATTTTTTTTTTTTTAAATAGAAAAAAAGGTTGAATCATTTGACTTCAATTTTTTGATATATTTCAATACTTTATTTTTTGAATTATTTAAATCTAATTTTAATAATTAGAAATATATATATATAAAACTTTCTTTTTCATTTGAATATAATGGGTAAAAGATTTAATTGTAAATATTATTGTGAATTTTTTAAATTATCTATTATAGGATTCTTGGCAATAGAAAGAAAGGAAACTACCAAAAAAATTAAATTTATATTTATATATAATTTTCCAAATATTGTAATTTATTTTAAAATTAATATTAATTAAAAAAATTTTTTTTTTAACAGTTTTCCCTTTTTCTATTGCAAAAAGTCTATATATTTATCATTTAACTTAATAAAATTGATTATACAGATTTTTATAGACCTTTAATTTATATTAATAAATTATATATAAATATGCAATATTTATAAATTATATAACTAGTAATTTTTATTATTATTAAATATAAATTATTTAAAAAAAAATCTATAAAAAATATTAAAATAAATAAAATAAAAAGTTAAATTTTTTAGAAAATTGCTAAAGCTCACCAGCGGTGATTGTCACCATACCAGCATTATGATGCACTTTTGGCCCGAATTAAAATCTAATAAAACACTGACCGGCATTACATCATAAATCCATCACTGGTGACCGTCACCACTGGTGATATTTAGCAATTTTCTAGCAATTATACAAATTTGAAATTTCGGTTTTTTCAAACTTTAACTAATACTAATTTTATAAAAACATATAAATAATTATCAATTTATTAATACTAAAAGAATTTTAGAGTACCGCTCTCCTTTGAGTATAATAATAAAAAAAAAAAAAGAATTTTAGATATAAATTATTAAATTATAAGTTTAATAATTGTAATAGTGAAAGTATTTTAATAATTATCCAATTGTAATAAAAATTAATATAACTTTAAATAATTATAAAGTAATTTATTTTTTAATACAATTTTTCTCTTCAATATTTCGCTTGTTTTTCTCAATAATCTTTTTGCATTACAATATAGTATAAATATAGTATACTGTATAATTTAATACAATAATTCGGAATAAAGTAAACAATCAATGAATCAACTGAGAAATCTAGAACTTTAGAACGATCAGTCCATTTTTCTTTACTTTATTTAAAGGAATAAAAGAAACAAAAGATAAACTAAATTTAGAAATGATAAGGAAGATAAAAATTTTAATCTGAGTCATCAATAAAATTGAGACAATGGACATTTTTTTGAAAGAAAATATTTAATTATTAGAAATGATCGAAGTGATATTTCGAAATAGAAGTATAGAACTAAATAAATAAATATTTTATACTTGTTTATACAAGATTTTATACTTTTTTATAAACTAAATATAAACAATTAAAGTAAATGTTTTACACGATTTGAGCAAACGAGATTTAGCTTCGAAAGAAAGACCCTATATATATCAACTGGCTGTTTACTATTTTAAGAGATTAATTAATTTCCTTTTATTTTTTTGCTCATTGTTTTCTGAATAATACAATCTTGTCCATAATAAGAACGGGTAAACAAATTCCCGAAACATTATTATGCACTGTATATCGCACAAAGATCGATCGAATCCCTGATGTTCAAATTGAAAATGTTGTATTCTTTGCAGAATTGGGAAAGGTTCTAATTATAATTTTTGATGGTCGTCAAGATAATGACTTTGATTGAAAGTTTTTTTTGGATTTCTATAATTGACCTTACATAAACTTTTTATTACTTTATTTACGATTCGCGATTAATAACGTCGGTACGTGTTTACTAATTTAATCTATAAGCCTATCCTAAATCTACCTATTTACAGAATAAAATTTCAACCATGATCACCGTTTACGACTTCAGCACCAATTAAAATTCGTGTAACAATTTAACTGATTTACTTTTTTATGAAAACAATATTTAATTGAAAGAAATAATTGTTATCCTTTTTTTTTCGCAAATAAATATCGAATGTTAGAGTACACATTAGGTCAATTGTTGCCATACCGAGACAAATTCGCTTTGAAGAGAATTTTTTAAATTTGTGGTAATCACAGAAATATCTTGTTATGTGCATTCGGATTATTGTTTTTATTCTCAGGTTTATTTCCTTAAATTCGAAATTAAAAAAAAACTAAATATGGCATACAGGCAATTATGATAGATTTTCTACATTATAAATAGAACCGAAGAAGGACGCAAAAAAAAAAACAAAAAAAAAGAATATAAAAACCATATCTCGCACACAAAATTAAATTATTTATTCATTACAATAATGAAACGACCTTGCATTACCAAAATTTTTCCTTCTTTCTAAATAAAATTTTTCGTACTATTCTGAGCCGTGATGATCCGGCTCAAATCTTTAAATTATCATTATTCGATCACTGTAACTACCCCATCGAATAATGATAATAATTATCCATACTATATATGACATTGACTGCGAAAATACATTTTGTTTATCCCCTGCAACACGTCCTCCTTTTCGTATATTATATTATTCTACAGTATATGAGCTGGGATCCTAACAATCTTGACCCGGCTCAAAATTTTTAATTATCATTATTCGATGGGGTAGCTGCAGACTAATTTTATCATTATTCGATCGCTGCAAGTCTGCAGCTACCCCATCGAATAATGATAATAATTATCCATACTACGATGTTTATCCCCTGCTGTTATTCCTTTTGATGAACGGACTACCCTCATACCATGGTCACCATGGTCAATCCACGTAATTTCATTTTGGGTACGCAGGAGACATGCATACTGCGCTTTATAATATATATTAATTACAATATGTACTATTATAACTATTATATTATTTGATTATTTTTATTAATATTAAAATTATTAAAATTTATATAAGTAATAAGACAAATTATTTCAAATCCACCAATATACTAGTTTTTCTAAGTAAGAGGATATTTGAGACGAAAAGATGTATCTATTCAAAAAAATAAAGTTTTATATGGGAATTTTTTTTTTATTTTATTGATAAATAATTTATATAAAAAATGGTATGACTTCAAGGAGTATCAATTTAATTGATTAACTTTTTAAATGTATTTAATAATATTTTTCACATTATTTTTTTAAACAACAGATTTTATAAAAAAATTTGTGTCAAAAGTTTCTTTTTCATTTAAAACTTAAGTAATAATATAAACTTTGTAAGCTTTCCTTAGTTGAAATTTTTTCTAATAATTAAAGTTTTAAAACTAAGGGCAATTCACCGATATTATTGTTGGAGAATACATATATAAAAAACATTTATTAAAATTAAAGATTCTCTTTTTAAATATACAATAGGATTGATTTATTTGTCGTCTCACAGAGATGATGTATTCGATCATTGTTACACATACTGAGTGTTGACGTAAAGTTGAGTACATACAATTTTACATTTTCAACGCTAATTAATTTTAACCTGTTTTTTCATGTATAATTTAAATGTGCAAGGGATTTTCTGGATTCTGCGCCAGAAGAATCATTGCAATTTGTTCATTGTTCCAATACCAAATTTATAGAGGTTTATTGGCCGTGGGATGTGAATATATGTGAATATATCTGGGGTACTATAAAGGGGGTCGACTTTGATTACTTTATTTCCTTGGAAACGCAATGTTCTATACCTTATAAATCATTTTCTTGTATGTATTCTGCGTACGCAATACCAAAGGAAAAACGTCTGATTTTTGTTATGTAACATGTCTTCTCGAAGATTTCAAAGTTCTGCAAGTCCCGAAAGGACTGAGAATGAAGGTAATGTATAATTATTTCACGAGTTTATTCCATGGGTCTTTCTAAATAATAACTGTATTGTTATGTCCTTCTTCTAGATTTCTCATTAATTGTGACCACTTTCAAAGGGTTTTTAAGGGGAGATAAGAGTATCATTAATGAATGTTCGTTCGAGGAATTGTACCGTGCAACTTATAGGATTGTACTTAAAAAAAAGCATGGGGGTTGGGAAAGTGATGATAAACTATACAGCTGGATCATAGGATTAAACGAAGAACAATTGGACAAAGTACAGAAGCAGATGATTTCCACGCTTTATGCAGGGGACATTTCTTCTTTTGATGTTCATAGAATTATTGATAACGTATGGCATAACTACTTAATTAGTATACTAATGATAAAGGACGTAGTCATGTACATGGTATGATGGTATGTCAGTTATATATTGTCACTTATTAAGTGACCTGTTGTACTGTTGTACTACATTTTACTTTATTTCTTTCTAGGATAGAGTGTACTGCAGAACTGTAGGAAAGAAAGAAACACTCGATGCTTGCACAGATCTTTTTCGAAAAAAAATCGAACTTGTGTTTCCCATCCAGGTGCAAGAACGTTTAGCATCTGCGCTATTACTTCCAGTACATGTTCAGCGCAGTTCAACTGTGCAAGTTATTGTGAATAAGATACGAAATCTTTGTTCTGTCTCCTCTGAAGATCCTACAACTATACAATCCACTTCTCTTGATCGCAGAAATTCTTCGGAAATAATAATAAATACAGATATAGTATTTAAGGATCTGTCTGGAGACAATGTCTGTATACTTCCATCTGTAGAATTTGTTATTAAACGACATATTACTTCTCTTCTTTGTAAAGGTTCTATGATAGATAAGTTTGATCACGATAAATTCATTAAAAGAGAACTAATTAGAGAAGGCGGATTTGGATTAATTTATAGTGCAGAGTGGGATGAACGAAGAGAAAAAGTCATACTCAAATATGTCAAGTCAAATTCGAACATCAGAAAATTTATTGAAGAGGTCGGAAATTTTAATAAAGAGGTGTGTACAAAGTTCCGTAATTATGTGCAAACAACAATTTACTAACACTCATGAGCAATAGATGCGAATCCACCAGATGGTATCTGACCATGACAATATTATCCCATTTTATGGTATGGCACAAGGTAAGCTACTATATTCCGAATCTTTGTTTTACCATATTATTTCATCGTATTTACGAATTGATAAAATAGATCTTAACAAACAACAATTTGCAATGGTATTACAATATGCTGATGGGGGGAGCTTGCGAGAGTATCTTGAATACAACTTTAAAGACTTAACATGGTTTGATAAGCTTCGTTTCGCACAAGAAATCACCAAAGGCATTCTCTGGATTCACGAAAAAAAAATTATCCACCGGGATCTTGTAAGTTTGAGATTTGGATTTTTTTTTGTTGGGAGATATAATTAACTAGAGCGGATTTTAATATGCTGAATACTAATGTGTAATATTTTCAGCATTCAAATAACATATTAGTTCATCAACGCAAAATAAAAATTTCAGATTTCGGACTATCTGAGATGGTTGATCATAGTACACCATCATTTGTTGGTGGAATACCTGCTTACATGGAACCCCAGTTGTTTATTTCAAACGAATATTGTCTTGATGAAAAATCTGATGTATACAGTTTGGGTGTTCTTATGTGGGAAATCAGTAGTGGGCAGCCACCATTTAAATTTAAATCACCCGAACAAGTGATCTCACTTATCACTAATAACAAACGTGAGATGCCAATATATGGAACTCCAATTAAATATGTAAGTCTCTATCGGGAATGTTGGCAACAAGATCCACAGCTAAGACCAACAACGGAAGAAGTATTTAGCAAGCTCGAATCTATTCCTATCGATTCCGTTATCGAAACTCAAACCTTGAGAGATAATCTAAACCCAGGGTTGACTGCTGATATCGATTCTTTACTCAATGGAACATCTAGTACGTATTTTTTGACATGAATATTTTATATTCCTGTAAAGATTTAACGCAAATCATGTTTTGAAATTTAGATTTATCTATAGAAGACGAAGAATGCGATGATGGTGTTAAAGAACTTGACATTAATGACCTTTGAATCTGTGCAAAGAGAAAAAGTAGTCATGTTTATATTTTTTGTTCTACCATATGGCAAAGTATACATTGAAAAATGTCTAACAACGAGACCGTGACCCGAGGTCACAGTTGTCTTATTTCATTTATCCCATCGGTATTATGTATACACCGATGGATTTTTTTGTAAATTATTCCACCGGTATAAAAAAAGTATAAAAAAGTATAAAATCCATCGGTGTATACGCCATACACAATGAGATAACAAGTATTTATCTCACGTAGTACATTACATATGAAAAAAATAATATCTACCGAGATTGAGCTTCGCTCAGTTGCACTGAAGGTTAACTTATCTATTAAAGGATATGTTTCATAACATCAAGAACAATATGTAAGTCTCGTTTTTCAACAGTACGTACAACAAATCACTGCGTTATATTGTTATTAGTTATTACTCCCGTTAGTAATGTCATAAGCATATTATTTATTAATAAATTTTATTACTACAGATCTTAACTCTTAAGTGTTACTTAGTTAATGACGTAGAATCTACAGCTTTATCTTTGTGGCGTCAAAATCACGTGACTTTGCTTGATATCCAAGATTTTTCACCCCCACGTGACCTGCACAAAATGTCACCAGCGTCACACCCCACCGTTTTCATTTTTTCATAAGTATTCTGGGGACAGAGAAAATTTTTAGTGGTGAAAAAAATATTTTTCACGCCCCCTTAAACATCGCTGGTCACGTGGGGCGGAATTTTACTTAGAAATCTTGGGTATACTTGCCGCCCAAATAAATGGGATGGGAGTCCCATCCCATCCCATTTACCGTAGTAACACCACCAATTTTATAATTAAAATTTTACCCCCACGTGACCGGTAACAGTTAAGGGGTTGTGAAAAAAATAATTTTGGAAGGCAAAAAAAAACAAGTCCCTCAGATAAATATAAACAGTGAAAACGCGGTGGGGTGTGATGCCGGTGATGAATATTATTAGGTCACGTGGGGGTAAAAAATTTGGTGGTAATACTGGGGAAGATTCCCATCCCATCCCATTCCATCCCAAATCCCAAATCCAAATCCCATCCCAAATCCCATTTAATATATAAATTTATAATTTCGGCCAAATTTTATAATTCTGGCCCAAATTTCCTTTTTAGGAACTTGAGTAACGTTATACAATCCAAAAAAGGAAAATTTGTTTCTCATTAAAAAATGGTAATTAGATTACACAATAATCCTAAAAGGAAATTTTATGTCGATCACTTAATTCCGGCCAAAATTAATAATCACGTGACACCAGCAATGATCGCCCCGGTGATAAAAGCAAATTCCTTTTTTAACATAAATTTTTTTTAAATATAAAATATAATACTCTTTAAAAAGATTTATTTTTTAATATATTTTATTATTTCTTCATAATTTTTTTGTATATTTAATGTATTATCCTATTAGGCATTCATATTATTTGTAATTAATCAATTCTTGGATTAAAGATATTATATCTTATACTGTATATGCTAATAATTTAAATTTAAAATTAAAAAATTAGAAAATTGAATCCTTTTTTGTTGAATACCAAGCCATTTTTAATTAAATACTAAGCATTTTTTTTGTTAAATTTAAAGCTATTTTGTTAAATCCTAAGCTTTCATTTTTGTAAAACACTAAGCCACTTTTGTTAAATGCTAACATTTTTTGTTAAATACAAAGCTTTTTTGTTAAACACTAAGCCTCTTTGTTAAATACTAACATTTTTTTGTTAATTATTAAGTTATTTTTATTAATTTTAAGCCCTTTTTTGTAGTACCAAACCACTTTCTGTTAAATATTCAGTTCTTATATTAATCAAAGTAAAATAAATTAGCTAAAAAT
>QZLH01000537.1:10857-36313 GCA_003833135.1 Oehlia diaphana
GTATGTCCAGAATTTGTCCAGGTATGTCTGTCCTGAAATTGTCCTGAATTATAATACTGGACATATTCTGGATGGAAACTGGACATTACAAAAATTTTGAAAATTAAATTGTGTCAAACAACTGGACAATTTCCGGACGTATCAAATATTTTCTGGACTATTTCTGGACATTACATAGACAATTTCTGGACATTTATTTTTTATAGGGCAACTTTGTTAAAAATATTGACGAACCTCATTTTCTAAAATTTAATTCGTTCTTCTTCTATACAACCTTCTTTCTTGGTTTGGAGAAAGAAAAACAAAATATAAAAAATATGATATTATTTTATGTGAATATCTACATTCAATACAAGCTGATTTTTGGTTCAGTTATGTGTAAAATTTACTTTTTCTTAGGTTCATATTTACCTTCATGATAATATTTATGATTTTTTGGTCTAGATACCATCTTCTTTTTCACATTTTACTATTCTTATTTTAAAACCCATTTTTTCTGAATATTGCTTTAAATATATTTCAAGAACCTCAAATGTCTGTCAATATATATTTCTTTTAAGAAACTATTATTAGTTTCATTATTAATATCACTGGTTTCATTTACATTATCTTTGTTATCATTTTCATTATAATTAATATGAAGAAAATTCTAAATATTGTTTATCTAAATAAATATTGTTAATAAAAGGCTAAAAGTTAAAGTGCAAAAATTAAATGTACAATATTTCTTTATAGTAATTTACATTTAAGAGTTTAAAGGAAAGAATATTAATAAACGTAAAACTCAATGTAAAAGGATATTAATAATCAAAAAGTAAAAAAAAGTTTAATTTATAGTTTATTAACGAGAAATAATCTAATTCACATGATAATTTATAAACCATGTAACATATGTATACTATCCTTCAGTACAAGTCTAATATTTACTACTTTTTTAAAATTAATTTTTTTTTCATATATAATAATTTATTTAATAAACTAGTACTTTATAATAATACTATAATAATATAAATTCTAAAATTATATATATATATATTAATGGTATTTTAGAATTTGTTAAATATTCAAAAGAACATTAAATTGGTAATATAGAACTTGGTTAGACATATCAATATATCATTAATAACTACATGTCATTACATACATGCAACAAATTATTAAATATTTTATTTTATATTAGGTCAGTTAAGTGATTTCCATATACAGTATTTACGATTAAATTCACATTGTAAATCTGTATCATACTATTTTGAGAAAATATAAATTCAATGAGATATTAGATCAATCGTAAGATATTGACTTTTTTTTTTGAGTAAGCAAAAAAATTGTAATTAATTTGCAAAGTATATTTGTATGATATATTGTGTAGCAAAATTTCTTATCAGAAAGAAATTTCTAAGATTAAAATTGATAATATTTATTTGAAATACTGTAGTATATAGCTGAGTATAATTAAACATCTATTCCATACTCTTTTAAGATCTAGTAAAAGTACAGATTTTAATTTATGTATTCATAATTTTCAGCCTACTTATTATAACATAAAAACTATTTTTACCTTGATAAGTAACACCAACTTGATATTCATATTCAATATCTACTGTACCTACAAAAAACAAAATTTGAAATAACGAAAAGTGTTCCAGTATGAACTTGAATTTTCAGAAGATTATAATTTCATGTAGCAAATTTAAATCACCCATTAATCATTTTTGATCATCACACTTAATATATCTTATATCCGAGGAATTTTACTATGGATGAAATTTAAGTTATTAGTTACAAAGAAAAAAATATTTTATTATTGGATACTAAAAACTATTAATAATTAGTACGCTAAACATACTGTATATTTATAATATACTAACAATTTTTTAGAGAAATTTTTAACGCATAAATATGGGATAATTAAATACAGAAATAAATTCATTCAATTTAACATTATAAAATAGTTAATTTGTAATAAAGAACCAGTTTAAAGTCAAGGATTCATTTTTATCATTGTAGTTATAAAATTTATTGTAAATAGATCTTAATTCTCAAACAGAAATTTAACATTTAAATTTTTTTTAAATTGTTTTTTGAAATGTGGAATAATTAACTAAAAATTTGATTTTTGAAATGGCAAAAAAACTAAAAAAAAACTAAAAATAGACATATTAATTGAACAATGTAATACATATGAACAAGAAATTTGTATATTTTTTGAATAAAAAAATATATATAGTAGGGCCGGTCCGAACTAGACCTCTGATCACGGACCGAAGACCATGAAGAACGGTCTTAGGACTGGTCAAAGACCAGTCTTTGCTGGGAACGATCCAACCCTACATTTAATTCAATATTTCTAATTTTTTTTGAGAATATTGATATCCTTGTTCAGCTGATTTTTTATACCAATAAATAGCTTGATCCAAATCTTGTTCAATTCCTTTCCCATATTCATACAACAAAGCTATATTATATTGAGCTATACTATTTCCCAAATTTGCTGCCTTTTTATATAATACAGATGCTTTTTCCATATTAATATCAGTTCCAACTCCACAACCATAACAATATCCTAACATATTTATTCCAGCTAAATGTTCCTTTTCAGCTAGTTTATTAGCTAAATAAAAAGCATTATTATGATTTTTCTCAAGTCCTTTACCATGTACATATATATCAGCAAGAACTAATTGTGCTGCAATATGTTCTAATTCTACCGCTTTTTTATATAATTCAAATGCCTTTTGTTTATTAATTTTAGTTCCAATACCATAAAAATTAAAATATCCAAGTAAAAAAATTGAATTAGAATCATTTTGAGTATTTAAAAGCCAATTATATATTTCTTGTATATTTAGTTCATAAATATTAATATAATCAAGAATTTGTTGTTTTCTTATATCTTCTTCTTTTCCTTTATTAGCTGCTTTAAAATAAATATCAACTAATTCATTAATTAAAGTACTAAAATCCTCATATATACTTTTATTAATATTTTGAATTGTAGGTTCTATTTCTTTTATATCCATTTTATAAGAATTTTGAATAAATTGAGTTAATTTCCCGTGTAATGAATTATCTGAATTATTTTCAGAATGCATTTTATAATTTGTGAATAATATTCTTAATAGAAAATAAAAGGAGAAAAAAGAAAATCTTTGTTTGCGGGCTCATTATTTATTTGTAGTACAAATCATTTGTACGATCAATTTTTATAGTAAGTGAGTGTAACATGAGTACGTAACGAAAAATCACGTGTTTTTGATTTTTTCTAACTCACATGTGATTATTACCACTTATCTTGCTAGAAAAAATTTTATAAAATATTGCATTTTAATAATCGAAAAAGGATTTCAAAGTTCAAATATTTCATACTTTTAGAATATAAAAAATGTTTATTTAAATGTTTTTGCTAATAAAGTTAACAAAACAAATAATTAAAAATATGAGTGAAAAATTTACGTAATTTTCTAATGAACTATCAGGAGAGTGTAGAAGTTGGGTATTTGATTTTTTATTATGTGAAATTTTCTTAATATTTGATTATTAATAAAGGCGTAGACACGAAATTTCTTCACAAATATATAATAAAAATGATATATATTGTTAATCGGATAATCATGTGACCGACGATCATGTTACGAATGTTGCAAATGTTACGAATGTTTAATATGTTAAACATATTTAACATATAGCAAATATTTAATATATTAAATTTAATAAACATGTAGCATTTATTTAATATTTTAAACATGATTAGCATAGGTTTTTTTTTATTATAAATACATGCGTTCTAAATTGATGTAAAAGCAGATAATTTGTATTGAATTTAATAAAGCATTTATTAAAGAACATTATCTCACTGTTTGTTTGAGTTTTGTTACATTTTGTAATCGATAATTGCGTCTGAGTGTATGCTAGTGTATGCATTACCGTATTCGCATATTGATTTTAATAAGCATTCAAGAACTGGCATAACAATATCATAATCCGTACCCATTTAAAAAACTTTATTTGGTCTCCATTTAGTTTTCAAGTTTCCAAATCTACACTGCCCTCATACAATTTTTGGGCGAATTGGTTGAGGTGATTTTACTACTTCTTGTTTAGAGTTTTTGATTTTTTATGTAAAAAAAAAAAAAAAAAAGTGTAATTTGTGTAATTTGTAATTTGAATTATTTTAAGAGTTTCTTGAGACGAGAATGAATTTATATTATTGTGTATTTGATTTTTTATAAAAAAGAAGTTTTTTTTTAGGTTTTATCAAGAAGAACAGTATACTTTGACCAAAGTACCATAACTATGCTCTAAATTCTTTACAATTTTCTTAGTATGTAATTTAAATAATTCTTTTTTTTTTATGACTATCTAATATTAAATAAATCTGATTTTATTAAATTATAGTCAATAACTGCTGTATGGTATTTTAAAGATAGAGAGATATAACAGTATGCATCAAACCATTAAATATTTTCTTTCATATTTAAAGATTACTTTATTCCTGTTCGATATTGGTAAGCACTAAAATCGTGAAACTGATCGACTTTACAGAAATCTTGTATTTTAAACGATATCATTTCAATATCAAAATAATATCATTTTGATATCATTATGATATCGTCACAATATAGCTACTATACAATATTGATATCAAAATGATATTGAATAATATCTTAACAATATCGAAATTATATAGTAGTGATATTGTTAACGATATAGATTATCTTAACGACCTTGTTTTGATATTTATTATAAGATATCAAAACAATATCGTTACAATATTACATTTATATCATAACGATAAGTGATATCGTTATGATATTGTAATGAAATTGTTTGATATCGTTTTGATATTGTTACCAGATCAAAATGAGGTCGTTAA
The DNA here is from genome assembly GCA_003833135.1 of Oehlia diaphana. NCBI lineage: Eukaryota > Fungi > Glomeromycota > Glomeromycetes > Glomerales > Glomeraceae > Oehlia > Oehlia diaphana. Next base: position 15,731 of record QZLH01000537.1, read on the forward strand.
AGATGATCTTAACGATATTGTTTGAAATTTTAGGGTTTCAGTAAAGGATCTTTTGTAAAAATCTTACCACACATATAATAAAAAAAATTTAAGAAAACAAGATAATCTAAAAAAAATTATACTAGATGAAGATTAACCAATCATAAACTATTTTTTGTATATATTGCATTAAGTTTTAGTTATTTGTCTAGTACTATTTCTTTTATATCCAATTTATTATATAAATTGAGAAAATTCGTGCAATAAAAATATTAATTTTTGATAATATTTCTCGTTTCAGTGTTATCATATTTAGCTTTAATATTAGCGCAGAAAATTATATGGATAATGGTGCATAATTATAAAGCGATAAAAGCAAAAATGATCGTTAGCTTTAAGTCACGTGATGCAGGAGAAAACCACGTGATAGATAATTTTCGATTTGAGATTAATGCTGGTTAACACTATATAATTTCGGCCTACATTATACTCGGCCAATAACTTTTTAATTATATCACGTGATATTATGCCAACCAATCAAAATCAAAATAATGACAAATGATTGATTGATTACACTACATAATTATTGTGCTTGTGGCAATTTTATGGAAAACTACATCATAATGTTTACAAAAACCATTTAAAATTAATTATCTTAATTTATTCTTTAGAAATAAGGCATTTTTTTTCCTAAAATCACTTTTAGTTAATGTACTTAATAATAATTTTAATCACACATACATAACTTTTTAGAATAATTTAGATTTCATAATTTATAAATTTGTAATTACTTATATAACTACTTTAAATACTAAATTAATTTAATACATTTGAAAGAGTTTTTAGTTTAATTTTTGAATATTTATCTCCTTGTTCAGCAGATTTTTTGTACCAATAAATTGCTTGACTCATATCTTTTTCAATTCCTTTTCCAAATTCATACATCAAAGCAATATTATATTGTGCTACAATATTTCCAGATTTCGCAGCTTTTTGATATGATTCAAATGCTTTTTTCTTATTAACATTAGTTCCAATTCCACAATCATAACAATATCCCAACCTATTTAAACCAGGTAAATAACCTTTTTCTGCTAATTTTTTAGATAAATCATAAACTTTCTTATAATTTTTTTCAACTCCTTTACCATCCATATACATTTTAGAAAGTTTATATTGAGCTATATTACTTCCTAATTCTGCAGATTTTTTATAAAAAATAAATGCTTTACGTTTATTAATATTAGTTTCAATACCATAATAATTAAAATATCCAAGTAAATAAATAGAATTTGAATCATTTGAATTTTCTAAAAGCCAATTATAAATTTCTTGTAAACTTAATTTATGATTATTAATATAATCAAAAATATGTTTTCTTTTAATACTTTCTTCTTTTCCTTCCATTTTAGAATAAATATTAATCAACCCATCAATTACAATACTTAAATCTTCTTCATATATATTTTCATTAATATTTTGAGTCGTAGGTTCTATTTCCTTTATATTCAATTTATTAAAATTTTGAATAAATTTATCATGAAATGAATTATTAATATTTGATTTATTAATATTAATTAAATTATTATTTATAGTTTGCATTTCAATTTTTTTAAGAAAAAAATATTTGGAATTTGAAAATTTTTAAATAATTTTCCTATAAAAAAAAAGGAGTATTGAAATTGTTAATTAATTTGATTGTTTAAATAATACGTATTTATTTGTAATACTGGTAGTACAGTCATAAGGCGCTAATCAATTTTTGGATCCTGCAATTTCCGTAAGCAGAAAATTACAAAGTGATGATCCGAAATTATCCGAATAATTAAACTTAGTTTAAAAACTTTGAATTATTGGTTGATATGGAGTGAAGCGAAGGAAATATAAAATTTGTGAAAAAGTTAATAGTCACTGGATTAACAGGAAAATTCGGCATCTTCAAGCAAATCAATCAAAAAACAGCGTGAACAGAAAAGAAATTAAAGATAATTCAAATTCTCACGTGATCGTCATCCAATAAAATCGCAAATTTTAGTTATCTCTTTTTTGCTTCGAAATCATGACGAGTTTTTGTTTATAGTATTAATAAATAATGAATTAAATTGATTTATTAATATCCTCTATTCAAAGCCCGTGATTTATTTATGGTCATTCTTGACATAGTATTTAAACATTATTTAATGATCTGATATTGTTGTTTAATTCAATTCTAAAACCTTTTTTTTTTAAAAAAAAATTATATATTCCATAAATAAATCATCCAAAGGAATGAAAGTATAAAATTAAGGAATTTAAATTATTGAAATATAAAAATATTTTATGATAAAGTGATTTTATTAATTAATTATGACATAAAATCTACGTAAATAAATAAACGTGAATTAGGTGAATATGATTTTGTAATATTTTTTAAAGATATTAGTACGAGTACATTATATTTTGAAATCTAGAGAATTAAAGAAATTTTTACTTTGATGATTATAATAAATATCAACCTATTCAAATATCTACAAAAAAAGTTTTATATAGTGAACGTGTATAATCATGAAATTAAAACGTCGACCTGGACCCCGACTCAAATTTAAATTGAGCCAGGAATATGACTTGTGAGACTGGGATCCACACGATCTAACCCGATTACGTCAACAAATGATTTATGTTAGCGTACATGCGAAATTTTACTAGTCCGCATAAAAAATTGAACGAAAAAATATAAATAAATATTAGTTTGAGTTTGACTTAAGTTATCTAGTTACGTAAGTGAATAAGTATACTCGCATGAATATCGTACGAAGCAATTACTGAGTAACGTACACTCGTACAGTACATGGAAATATTTTCCAAATTTTTAACATCGAACATTTATTACACACACATAATATAGATATAAAGACCGTATGCATAATTGCATATACATGTATTCTTTGAATTATAATTAAATATTTATTTCACAAAATGAAATTGATTTTTTGTAATAATAATTAATATAATTTAAATTAAAAAAGTATTTTGCCTAAAAAATATGTATGTGAGAATAATAATTTATAAATTTGCAATTAATCGAATATTTAAAGATATAATTAATACACTCCAATCAAAAATATCAATCTCTTTTTATCCTTGATCAGCAGATTTTTTATACCAATAAATTTCCAGATCCAAATCTTTTCCAATCCCTTTTCCAAATTCATACACCAAAGCAACATTATATTGAGATATACTATTCCCTAAATTCGCACCCTTTTGATATAATTCAAATGCTTTCTGCGTATCAATATCAGTTCCAATTCCATAATAACTAAAATATCCAAGTAAATAAATAGAATTTGAATCATTTGGATTATTTAAAAGCCAATGATAAATTTCTCGTAAATTTATCTTATGATTATTAATATAATCAAGAACATATTGCTTACTTACACTTTCTTCTTTTCCTTCGTTTGCCATCTTGAAATAAAGATTAACCAATTCATCAATCACAATACTTAAATTCTCTTCACATATATTTTTATTAATATTTTGTGTCGTAGGTTCTACTTCTTTTATATCCGTTTTCTTAAAATTTTGAGATAATTCATCATGTGATAAATTATATATATCAGATATATTTACTACGCTATCTGAATCGTTAGTAGCATGCATTTCGATGTTATCTAAAAATTGTGAATAGTAATAATAATGAAAAAAAAGTAAAACTGGTAGTAGTATAGTAGTACAGTAAAATTACATTCATGAATAGAATGTCGATCATTATATCATTGTGTATCATAATTTGTAAAAAAGCGGTTACTCCATTTCAAATTTTATGTCAAGATCTTTATCTATATATTTCACATACTTATTATTACCATAAATAATTTTCATGTGAAATATTTACGATTTAGTAGAAATATAATAGAAATATATATATTATAATAATAGAGGATACCTATTATAAAATGAATATTAAGATTGTCCAAGTATTACGTTTACGAGTGATAGTTTATTTGCAAGTGAAGTGAAAGTAATGTAGATTGAATCATTTTAAGAAATTCTAAATTTCCTTTATGAGTACTTGTTTTTATGAAATTTATATATAAGGTTTTTTTTTTTTTGTTTTTGAACTTCATATCTTATATAACCTTTTATATATCCCGTCTGAATTTCAATAAAAACTTTTTATAATATATTCTATAAGCAATAAAAATTTGGTGCATAGACTAACTTAAATCATTGGAATATTAAAAACAATTAACGAATGAAGTGAATATTCTTAACGTTTAATTTACATGTTATTGTATCGGCGTGTTTAATAATGATGTGACACTTTGTGTACAGTTAATCATCGTACAACAATTGTTACAATATTGAAGTAATAAGTATTTACTTGAGACAATATTTAATTGTAAAATTCCATTATCATAATAATTAGAGGCAGTATTGTGTGGAATTAATTTTTCCTAATAATCAAAAAATTGATATATTATGTAATGCTTACATAACTTAACAAAATTTATTTTCAAAACATGATTATTATACATGTTTAAATACTTCAGATTATTAAATCCAAAATTACTTTTACCTACTGCTATAATTAATTTACATGAAGGAAATCTGCTGGTAAATGAAAAATTCACTTATTACAAAAATTAAAAAATGCTCTTTATATTTGAAGATATTTTAATTTTATTAATCGTGGTAAAGGAATAGTAGTTATAATTCTGGTATTTTATATGAAAGTTTTGCTGAATGGATGGGGGATGTTTCGATTAAATATCTGGTTGATGAGGAGTGATGAAATTTATGAAGTATTTATAAAGAAAAAAAATGCTAAAAAAAGTGATGAGAAATATAAAATACATTTACTTATTATATGAAAGATCCAAAGTAAAATCATTACGAAACTAAATCTTTGAAAAATCATGGGTTGGTCCAAAGAGAGCAAAGAATTATTTAAAGGTATTATAAATAAATAAGTAATAATACTACAATGATAATAATAGTAATAAACTTTTGGCGCATAAAATTCTTTTGTAGAAAAATCTAATAAAAAAGAATTATCATAAACATTATTTTAATATATCGTAAATCGTAATAGCCATTCAATAAGACTTGGTAAGACTAAAAGAGCTATTAGATAATATAAAGAATCTTATGACTTAGTAATGTTTGGTTTACACTATGAAAGTAATAATGGGATTAAAAGGTGAAAGACAGATGATATTATTTTAGAAAAGCTGTTTAATAAGAAAAATTAGGAAAGAAAATTTTAGTCGAATAAGGTGATAAAATAGAACTGATTTATTTTGAATCTTAGTTGTAGTCATATTATGCATATCATTTTAAAGAATTCATACTTCATAGAATATAAATATTTCATGCCAAATATATATTATCAATATTCAGTAATAAATTTACCTTAACGGAATTATACTTAATGAATAAACAAATATAATAAACGCATTTTTATTAACAAATCCCTTTTTTCGTTAAGTTTTTTTTTTTTTGTTATAAGGTCCTGTGATAGGTGTTTAAACCACTAATAGATATTAAGAAAATTTTAATTTATAATGTACTACCACCATACTATATTTGTAATAGACAAGATAATTTTCAGAATAATCAACTTGAAACAAAATATCTGTTTACGCCGAGAAAACATAAAATCTAAAAAATCTAAAAAATCTTGTAGCAAAAGAAATAATTAAGTTATTTGTAAACAAATATCTTCAAAATTATTAGGTATATCTACATTTTGGCAATTTTCATCTTTGGCAAGTTCATTTTATCTCTTATTCTGAAACAAAAGATTGCTAAGAAATCTCCAAGAATTACGTTATAGCGCACAAATTTCCTCCAAAATACTTTGTCAAATATCTCAAATATGTCTAATACTGATCAAGAAATTAAATCTATTAAATTAATTGAAATATAACGTTATTATATTATAAGGTATTAAATACTTTACTTTAGTGAAAATATTGATGATGATAAAATAAATTTGTTAATGACAAAACTTCCTAATGACTTAATCAGTTTAGATCGCTTTTTTGGAAGCATCCTTTACGATACTTAATTATCATTTATCATTTATTGTTTTTTAAAATTACAAATTTTAAATTTTGTTGATGTGTCTAAAAAGTGAATTATTAATAAAATTTTTAGAGAATAATGTAAAAAACTTTAAAAAGGAATTTTATTTATGTGAACATACTGGTTATAATAACAATAATTCAATAAATTTTGCTATTACTAAGTTTTGTTTAGTTCTTAGAAAACTTTTTATTTTTTTATTTTGGTTTTTTTTTTAAACCACCGAAATTTATTTTTTTTTCATTTTTTTGGGGTATTATCAAATATCACCGCTGGTAATTATCACCTTACTAGAAATTTAGATAGTTGACAATATTTAAAAATTATTTAAAATCACTTGTGAAAATATGTAAAGTATCCTTGCTATGGACATTTTAATTGCATAATATTTATCCTGCAGTGTAATACTAAAGTTGGTTAAATTCAGAGCAGATAAAAGCCTTGTCGTTCAATAAAAAAATTAGGTCAGTACCAAAATTTCAACTAGATTAAATGGGTTTGTATAAAATACATATTAATTTATATAATCACAAATCAGTTGCATTTGTGTTGAAAAATAGCTGATAAAAAAATTTACATTTATTTTAATTCTGATGAAACAGTTACACACAACATCACATATAGACATACATTCTTTAGTTACTATTATGTTTCGGATGTCGCCGTCTTATTACTAATTCCCCAGCCCATATTTCAGGGTGATTCCTACTCAACCATGCTTGTGCATTCTGCATCTCATTCTGATTTCTAAAATATAAAAGCAGAATTCCTGGTCGATCTCGGTGCCACCACCCAAATAAATTCAGCTCTACAAAACACTCCATCACATCATTACTCCCCCAGTTCCGATTCGCATTTCCGTCAGAAAGCTTTAGAACTCTCATTTCTTCAGCTTTACTAACATTATCATAACACCATGAAAAATATCTATAATATTCCTCAAGTGGCATAAAAGTTGTATTAAGAAATGGTGGCAAACTATTTTTGGCATAAAATGATAAACCTAATAATAACATAAAAGGTTTTAGAAATAGAGTTGAGGAAGAACAAAACAACAATTATTTAACACCTGAGTTCCAAGCCCAAATTTCTACATTCCAGCCTCGTTCTAGGCCTACTTTGATATTCCAATAAAAATCACCATCACCCGAGACAAGTGCAATCGTAGTAGGAGTTTTTGTGAAAATTACTTCATCAATCAAGTACCCAACATCTTTCTCATGATAATCCCAACGATCAAAAATGATTATATCATACTCAGAATTTCGAACACGTTCCCATAATGTATCTCTTGATGGTGGTCTATAACCAACGAGAATTGGTTGCTGACCTAATTCGCGATCACCTTGAATGACTTCAAGCAGTCTTCCATAATCAATAGAAAGTTTGGCGTTATTAGCTAAATCCTCACATCGACGGATTGAACGAGTTCCTTCAAAAAAAAGATTTGAATTATTTACAAATATATATATATCGCTGGCGGACCCTACGTTTACTAAAAGGAAAAGATTTCTCTGTATAAGTCACAATACTAGCTTCAAATTAACAACAAATACTACACAGAAGAGTAAACGTTATATTCGTATTGACTTGATATTTTGATGCGAACTTACCTAAATTGACATTTCTTTGACTAACTTCGTAAGCTTGCTTGACATCATCAGGTAAAGCATCTGGAAATATATTTTTGTATTCTCTAGCGAAAACTAAATAATTCATTTCGAATTGTTTATTATTTGGTAGAAGGAATTGGTTTTAAATTAAGTACTCAATCTTTTATAAACTCAAACTTACTTTTTATAATACTCAACCTTTTTATAAACAAACTTTGATATTACTCATTTTATCAGTTTATAAAGTCTGAATGTATAATGAAAGACATTACATGACATCGTCATCAGTAACAAATGATGAAACGTGATCAAAATTCTTCCTTGTTACACATGTTACACAGGCTTACTGTTGCAAGTTTTAGGTAGCTTGTTACCGTAAGTAACAATATATATAACCATCATGAATTACGGGCTAAGACTCGATATGTATTTATTTTTTATTTCATATTAATAAAGCGTCCTTACATTTGCCACGTAACATTGTATTAATAAAGCGTCTTTACATTTTCCACGTAACATTGAATAATCCTTGTGTATAAAATTATACTGGTTAAGGCCGAGAAAGATGATCCTGAATCCGAGAACAATGAGATTTAGCTGGCTATGGATGAGATTGTAAAACTAAGGGCCAAGCATAAAACCAGAATCGAGGAGTTGAGGAAGAGAAGGACAGATATTACTGTTGAGATTGTTAAGTTTAACGCTGAGAATGCTGCTAGTGTTGCGAAGTTGGAACAGGATTTTAGACAACCACAGAATGATTTTCTTTTTGAAGAACCAAGAACCTACCAAATTACCATACTCCGTTTTAGCTCGGATCGAGAAGTGTAAGCCTGATTGTGAAACTGATGATACCAACTCCAAGACATAATAGGATAGGAGACAGACACTTTCTTGGATGAGGTATATAAAAAAAGGTTAAGTAATGAGATTAGGCAAAGGAATGGGAAAAAGTAAATTCGTCAAATGTACTTGCATTTCAATCATCTTTTTTTTTTTAAAAAAAAATTATTTTCGGTTTAAAATAAAATTTTAATTTTAAAAAACCTGAAAAAATTTTTTAAATTATTAGCAAAATGCAACTTATGGATTTGATTTCAATATTTTAATACAGAAAATTAAACTATGGGCGGCCGAAGTTCCCTGAAAATGCATATTCTAGTTTATTTATTAAATTTAACTTCGGTTTAACCGAAAAAAAACCAAAAAAAAAAAAAAATTTAGTCTAACGAAAAAAAAAATAATTAACTAAATTTAATTGGTTTAACCATTAAAGAAACTGAAAGGAAAAAAGTCCGTCGATCGCATTAACAAAAAAAAAAAAGAAATGTGATTAATAATGAAAATGGGTGTCGTCCACTGTCCACATGACCTGGTAGCCAATCAAATGTTTGGGTTCGTCAGATGTCGAAGGATTCGAAGGATTGGACTGATTATTTTTCGAGCTATATCTTTTTCGATTTAGTTAATGTTGGACAAGAAATCATTGGAGAGATTAAGGATTTTTTGAAACCTTTTTCTCATAATTAATTAATATACAATAATTACATATTATTTGGTATCAAATGGACCGTATAAATTTAGACAAACAATCAGAATTTGTTTTTTCTGAGCTTATTTCTCAATTTTGTCCCAATCTTAAATATGTTAGAATTGTTTAAATAATCAATATCTTGATAACCTTGAATTACTTTTAGCTAAATAATGTAAATAATTAGAAGGATTATATATTTATAACATACTACCTTATTTATTGATATGTTATTGAATACATTTAATAGAGTTGCTCTGAAAACTTAATACAAACTTCGTAATTTTAAAATAAATTGGATGGTTTTTTAATTATTGGAAGAGTCAAAAACATTGTATTTAAATTCTATTATTGATAGGAATTCTCGTGATTGTGTTTATAATATTAATAATATAAATAAAATGAAAATTGTGGTTGAAAATATATAAATTAAGGTCGGTATGAAAATGAGAGGAAAGCTCTCGTCCAACAAAAAAGAATATATAGTAGTAAGTAACGGAAATTGACAAAGTAAGTAACGTAAAGTCACATGATCTATTACGTTTATATAAGGTACGGAACGTAAATTTTTTTGGTAAATACTTTACGTTACTCCTTATATTTGCCACATAATCGCGACATGTTTTATTTGTTTATCGAATCTACTTTTCAGTATAGGTTCATTTCTTCAGTTCCTTCCGGTTCTGCAATTAAGGTTCAGTTGTTTTAGTTGTTTTTCACTTTACGTTTCGTTTCTTACTCACTTCGTTTTTTTTTACTTTATGGTTTATTTATTACTTGGTTTCCTATTATTACCCAACCTCCTATTATGATCATTTTTTATTATTTGTCTCTCATCATTTTTCACTTCATATTACTTCTCATTATTCGTCTCCCATCACTCCACTTTGTCTCCCATCACTTCTTTTCGTCTCTCATCGCTCCTTTTCGTCTCCCATCATTTCTTTTTGTCTCTCATCATTTCTTTTCGTCTCTCATCATTTCTCTTTGTCTCTCATCATTTCTCTTTGTCTCTCATCATTTCTCTTTGTCTCTCATCATTTCTTTTTGTCTCTCATCATTTCTTTTCGTCTCTCATCATTTCTCTTTGTCTCTCATCACTTCTTTTCGTTTCCCATCACTCCTTTTATCTCACATCATGTCCTATTTCTCCTTTTTGTTCCTATCATTTCTCATTGCTCTTTTTTACTCCCTTTCATCTTCTATTACTTTCCATTACTCCATTGTTATTTCATTTTTTTATTAGCATCTTTTTCCTTGATCATCATAATTTACTTTATCTTTTTTATTTATCATTATTGTCTTTTTTTATTTTGTATCACTTCATTAAAAATAAATATGGTATGGTGATTTTTTTCTTTAAAATCGAAAATATGTGACTTAAAATTTTATTGCGAAGATTTTTTTTAAAATTTTTTTTGCAAACATATTTAATTCAAAATAATCTTATTTAATTGGAATTTTATTTGCAAATATTAAAATTTAAGTTTTAACCTATCAAAAATTAGCTAAGTTAAAACAATCAGCCATCACCGATTAATAAATTTACCAGGTGACGTTTAGCAATCCCCTTATATTATTTTCTGTACCTTATACTGTATAAGGGGAGTAACGTAAATTGACCTAAAATATTAATTTTACGTTACTTAGCTAATTTCCGTTACTCACTTACTACCTGCCGAAAAAAAATACTATAAAACTATAATACAAAATGTCGAAAAATATAGTTTTAACTCGGGAAGAGGTTACAAACGACTTTATGGAGGCGTTTCTTGCAAGTTTTGAGAATTTTGAAAAAAGGTTTTTGACGGACATATATAACTTAAAGACAATGCGGGAATTTTGGTTTAACGACAAGACTTTTATAACCCAACCGGCTGACCAAGTACAAAAGGTTGTTATAAACAAAAGTATACCCCGAGTAAAAAAATGTATTAATATAATAAAACCGTAAATCGCCTCAGGCTTTATTCCTGGTGTTCTTTATAATAGACTGGAGTATATTGAGCAAAAACTTTATGGACTTTCTTGGAAAATTTTCTCTTCCTAGCGAGCGCAGCAATAATTCAAAGTCACGTGAGCTGGACGCAATTTAGAAAGTCAAGTAACCGGGAAGGAACAAATAATTATCGCCACAACAATACAAAATGAGAACACATGACTTTAGAAAATTCAAAATGATATAAATGAATAATATTGGAAAATAAAGAGATAATCAAGAAACACGAGGCTACTATACAATCTATACATGAATTAAGAATTAGGGATCTAGAATTAGGAAAGGAAATGTACGTCAAAAATAGTAATGTCAGGTGATCATCATGTGCTACTCCGAAATTGCAAATGTTTAACATGATTAACATGTCGAACCTGGTTAATATGCCGAATATGATTAACATGTTAAACCTAGTTAACATGTCGAATAACACATTATACATAATAGATACAGTATATTAGATATGTTGAATTTATAAATATATGTATAATTTATTATAAATATAGGTCAATTTTCTTGTAGTAAAAGAGGAGAACATAAAATAAAGTTTTATATAAATTGATAATTTTTATCAAGTGAAATCCTTTATTTGTGTTTGGAGGTATATGCCGACGTACAGTGCTATATAACACGTCTGATCGGATAATTTTTGATATATTGTTTAATTATAAACTAAATAACCTTCTGCTACCTAACCACATAAATTGCTTAATAAATTTTAAGCGTAAAATAACTGATACAACAGTAAGTCTAATAAGAAGCGTAACAACCAGAAAAAATTGGCTACATAAGCACCGCAAAGCGGGAAGATCGCCGAGATCTCGGTTAAAAGAAAGATTATTTGGATAAACATTCTGCCGTTGTTTCACTTGATTTAAGATTTCCGGCGTATTGGGAAGTTCTTTTTGATTTAACAATTTTTAATTTTTATGTTTACCATTAAAATTTAGACTATCTGAAAAGTAGTAATCATACAAAACAGATAAAATTCCAGAAAATCACAATTAAATTAGCTACCCTGAGGAACAAATATGTACTTAGAATTACACAATTAGAATTCATAATCTTGTAGATAGATCATTTAGTTATAGGAGTATTGATAATTTATTATCTTTACCTCTAGTAGCAATTTTTTATAACCAAAGATTACATAATTTTATAAAATACCTAATCTTAAAAAAAAAAAAAAAATTAAGGTTTGTATAGTTAAGGAATTTCAAAATTTAAAATTATAACTTAATGATGATGATGATTTTTTAAGCAGTTATTTTTATTAATTTGTTGTAACTTTTAACATCTAAAAACTAGATATTAACCAAACTTTATTTATGAATTTATGAATTTATGTTTTTTCTTTAAGGAACAAATCCCGGAGAATTTAATAACGCAATTATCGCTAAAAATGGCTAATACCCTTTTTTACCGGATTGTCATATCATCACGTGAGATCACGTGATATGATACACATCCTAGTTAAGCCACTTGCAAAGTTTGAAATCGCTAGAGTTTCGCGTCTTATGTAGGAACGCAAGATTCTGACGGTAAATTTCCTATTAGCACAAACATTAGATGAAATATTTATGAACAATTTCACTGTAACTAAGCTATATTTGGTTTTTTATTTAGTTATAAATCATTATTTAGCTTATTTGAGTCTTCTTAATATTCACGTTCTTTTTTTTATTTTTAATTTTAAACTGTAACGCGTTTCTTTATTTAGGATAGAAATCCTTTTAGAAATACCTAGAACCGTTCAATCTATCCTAATACAAAGAAAAAACAAAAGAAGATAGAATAAATATAAAAAAAAACAAATCCATAAATACTAAATTGGACCTAACTACTAAATTAAGAAACTAAAATTAAGAGAAGCTCTCGTATGACTGAATGCTCGCTAGTGTGTAGCTCGACCTCTTCCTCATTTAGTTCTTTATATAATTTTTAGATGTACCTTCTAGTTAAATTTGCATCTTTAGTTAAATATCGGGGAAAAAAACTTTTTTTACTTGATATCACGTGACTTCGATTGCAAGATCAATTTCCAAATTCTCTAAAATCCTTATCTCTCAAACTCCTTTATCCTTGTCTTTTCGCCTTCTTCTTTCTTCTGGTTCTATCAGTGCTCGGTGATGGTGACTTTAACATCGGTCGTTTCTCTCCCACTTCTTTTTCAGCTTGTTTGCGATTTTCATCCTTGAGTCTTTTTTTGAAATCATTAAGCGTGGTGTATTCACTCATTATTTCACTTTGCTCCGCCAAACTGATGATTTTCTGACCCAATATCATGAAGTTATTTGTCCTCATTGCCCATTTTTTTATTTGAGCCACGATTATTCACATTCTTTGTTAAACTTGTACAGTTCCTACTAAAACTACATATGTATACCTATAGTGCAAGTTTATAAAATATTTTTTTGGACAGGAAAGTTATTGTATACTGTTTTTTTTCACTTATTGAAAAAAATTTATAGTACCAAAAAAATTTTTTTTATTAATTACAAAGCCCGTAAAATTAAGAGCGTCCTTATCCTAGACCCTGGTTCAGATTTCTTATTCTAGACCCCAGGGGTTCAGGCTTCTTTATCCTAGACCCTCTTTAAATATGATTGGTTTAATCAGCCACCGAAATCCATTGGACAAGACTTATTTTTGCATAACATTTATCTTAGAAAATTTTTTCACGATGATACTGTATACACGCGTAACAACCATAACATTCATAGAAAAATTTCATGAATTTTTTTACGCTCGTAACATTTTATCTTGGAAAATTTTCATAAAATTTTTGTTTATAATATACAGTATACATTAATATGCGTGTAACATTTTTATTTTATGATTCATCATACACTAATATGCGTGTAACATTTATAGAAATTTTTCAAGATTTTTAAATTAATTTTTTATTAAAGCAATATTTCACAACGAGATACGAAGTATGAGCATTTTTCTTGGAATATTTTATGACAAAAAATTAAAATATTTGTCAACTTAGTAAGAAATTATCTATTATATTATTATTTATTCTCTCCTTACAAAATTTACAAAATAACCTTGTATTAAAGGCCAATTAATGCTAAAATTATACCATGAAAATCTACAAAAAGCATGTACATGTTAGTAAAATCACAAACTTTAGTTGAAAGAAGTTTCAAAACAATACATAATAATTTAATCCAAAACTCAAAGAAATCAGAATAAACTTACCTATTGCAAGTGTTAAAGCATAATTATTAGAGAAAGAACACTTTGTACTGTATTTATTAAATTTAAAAATTTTAATAAAAAAGATTTTTTTATTGTTCTAATATACACTATTATGAAAATAATGGTAATAAAAATATTTATTATAAAAAAAGAAAAATAATTTGTGTAGAAAAAAATATAAAAGAAAAAAACCAAATGAAAGAGCAGTGTATGGTGGTAAATAAACAAATGAGGCTGATAATGATCAGCTGTGCCACAAGGTTTGAGATAAGAGGTCTGGACCCCCCAGGTCTAGGATAAGAAGCCTAAACCCCCCGGTCTAGGTTAAGTTTTCTCTAAAATTAATTATAGAATGTCGATCATTTAGTGACGATCTGTCTATTTATTTTATTTTTTTTTTTTTTAAAAAAAAAAATCATCATATGATAGTAAAGTGATAAAAAAAATCGTGCCGGAAAATTGGTAAATTTACTAGAAATGGGTAAATTTACCATAAATAAAAATTTACTATATTCGGTAATGATGATCAGTATGATGTTTGGACAACATACATCATCCTACATTATACCCGACATCTAAACATCAACTTTCATATATCCAACATGATGTCCAGACATCAACCGGCATGATGTCTTAAACATCATCATCATGATATCCAGACAGCAACATACCGGATTAATTATTAACGTGTATTAAAATATATTTAGTCTAATTTTTTGATGCCACATACATAACGCATAGAGCTGACCCAAAAATTATTAAGACATTTTTTCTTGAAATTATATATATATAAATGCCGAGTCTTTTTATATTCAAATTATTAAGAAAAAAAAGTTCAAAAAAAAAACATTTTTATTTTTTTTAATTTTTTATATTTTTTAAATTAAAAAGACGTCAGGTTCGACGTTTTTTTATTAAAAAAAACATCAGGTTCAACGTTTTTTTATTAAAAAAACTTTTTTTTTTATTTATTTCTTTTATTGGGTTTGATGTTTAATATTTTTTTTTTGTTTCTTTTAATAAAAAATGTCTGGTTTGACTTTTTTTAATTAAAAAAACTTTTTTTCATTTCTTTTAATGAAAAAAAACGTCAAGAAATGAAAAAACGTTAGGTTCGACAATTTCAATTAAAAAAAAAAAAAAACTTTTTTCATTTTTTTTTTTTAATGAAAAATGTCGAGTTCGACGATTTTAATTAAAAAAAAAAATGTTTTTTATTTTTTTTAATGAAAAAATGTCAAAAAACGTCGAACCGGACATTTTTTCATTAAAAAAACAAAAAAAATTTTATTAATTAAAATCATCAAACCCGACGTTTTTTTCATTAAAAGAAATAAAAAAAAGTTTTTTTTAATAAAAAACGTTGAACCCAACGTTTTTTTTTTTTCATTAAAAAAATAAACAAAAAAAATTTTATATAATTAAAATCATCGAACCTGACTTTTTTTCATTAAAAGAAATAAAAAAAAAAGTTTTTTTTTAATAAAAAACGTTGAACCCAACGTTTTTTTTTTCATTAAAAAAAAAAAAAAAAAAAAAAATTTTTTTTTAAAAAAAAAAAATTAAAAAAAATTTTTTTTTTTTTATAAAAAAAAAAAAAAAAAAAAAAAATGTATTTTTTTCTTAATAATTTGAATATAAAAAGGTTCAGCATTTTATAAATAATTTTCAAGAAAAAAATGCCAAAACACTTTCTTTAGGGAGATCGGCCCAAATTTACTATTTACGCATTTCTTCAGGGCCGGCGCTATGTAATGCTGGTCGGCATTATACATAAATGGAAGTGATCTCCAGTGCTGCTGTACCCTACTGCAACACCTGCCGTGACCTGCCGTACCTGTTGCACCTGCCGTAAAGTGTAGCACACTATTGTCAAGTACGGCTCGTTATAAATAACTAATATGGCCTGAAAAAATTGGCTAAATTATTTCTTTTTAGTAAGTCATGCTCAACAGAATAATTGTCTATTAGATCTTTTTTCTTAAAAATAAATCCCTTAAATAACCAAATGGAAACTAAATTTAGTAAATCAAGTGTCTTGAATAAAAATACCAATAATGAAAATTCCAAAAATTGTTCATATTGCAATAAACATTTTACCAAAGAACAATGGTGTAATAAATGTGATAAAGCAATAACGTTTAATTTAGCCAATAATTATACAAATGGAGAGGAAACAGAAAAAAACTTAAAAAATGCCTTTTATTGGTATCAAAAAGCAGTGGAAAATGATCATATTGAAGCAATGTTTAATTTAGCAATTTGCTATTATAATGGAAAGGGAACAGAAAAGAATTTAGAAAAAGCCTTCTATTGGTATCAAAAAGCAGCAGAAAATGATAATAAAGAAGCAATGAATAGTTTAGCCATATGCTATGAAAATGGAAAAGGAATAGAAAAGAATTTAAAAAAAGCATTTTGCTGGTATCAAAAAGCGGCAGAAAATGGTGCCAAAGAAGCAATGTTTAATCTATCCATATGTTATGAAAATGGAAAAGGAACAGAAAAGAATTTAGGAAAAGCATTTTGCTGGTATCAAAAAGCGGCAGAAAATGATGTTAAAGAAGCAATGTTTAATCTAGCCATATGTTATGAAAATGGAGAAGGAACAGAAGAGAATTTAGAAAAAGCCTTTTATTGGTATCAAAAAGCAGCAGAAAATGGTGTTAAAGAAGCAATGTTTAATCTAGCCATATGTTATGGAAATGGAAAAGGAATAGAAAAGAATTTAGGAAAAGCATTTTGCTGGTATCAAAAAGCAGCAGAAAATGATAATAAAGAAGCAATGAATAGTTTAGCCATATGTTACGAAAATGGAAAAGGAACAGAAAAGAATTTAGGAAAAGCATTTTGCTGGTACCAAAAAGCAGCAGAAAATGGTGTTAAAGAAGCAAAGTTTAATCTAGCTATATGTTATGAAAATGGAAAAGGAACAGAAAAGAATTTAGGAAAGGCCTTTCATTGGTATAAAAAAGCAGCAGCAGAAGATTATATTAAAGCAATATTCAATGTAGCTATATGTTATGAAAATGGAAAAGGAACAGAAAAGAATTTAGGAAAAGCCTTTTATTGGTATAAAAAAGCAGCAGAAGAAGATTATATTAAAGCAATGTTTTATCTAGCTATATGTTATGGAAATGGAAAAGGAACAGAAAAGAATCTAGAAAAAGCCTTTCATTGGTATAAAAAAGCAGCAGAAAATGGTGTTAAAGAAGCAATGAATAGTTTAGCTATATGTTATGAAATTGGGAAAGGAACAGAAAAGAATTTTAAAAAAGCCTTTCATTGGTATAAAAAGGCAGCATTAAATGGTCATATTAAAGCAATGAACAGTTTAGCTATATATTATGAGATTTGGGAAGGAAGAGAAAAGAATTTAAAAAAAGCCTTTTATTGGTATAAAAAAGCAGCAGAAAATGGTGTTAAAGAAGCAATGTTTAATCTATCCATATATTATGAAAATGGAAAAGTAACAGAAAAGAATTTAGGAAAAGCATTTTTCTGGTATCAAAAAGCAGCAGAAAATGGTGTTAAAGAAGCAATGTTTAATCTAGCTGTATATTATGAAAATGGAGAAGGAACAGAAAAAAATTTAGAAAAAGCCCTTTATTGGTATCAAAGAGCAGCAGAAAATGTTGATAAAGAAGCAATGAATAGTTTAGCCATATGTTATGAAAATGGAAAAGGAACAGAAAAGAATTTAGAAATAGCATTTTTCTGGTATCAAATAGCAGCAGAAAATGATAATACTGAAGCAATGAATAGTTTAGCTATGTATTATGAAAATGGAAAAGGGACAGAAAAGAATTTAGAAAAAGCATTTTTCTGGTATCAAAAAGCATCAGAAAATGATGATAAAGAAGCAATGTTTAATCTAGCTATGTGTTATGAAAATGGAAAAGGAACAGAAAAGAATTTAGAAAAAGCATTTTTCTGGTATCAAAAAGCAGCAGAAAATGATGATAAAGAAGCAATGTTTAATTTAGCTATATTTTATGAAAATGGAAAAGGAACAGAAAAGAATTTAGAAGAAGCATTTTATTGGTATAAAAAGGCAGCAGAAAATGGCCATATTAAAGCAATGAATAGTTTAGCACTATATTATGAAATAGGAGAAGGAACAGAAAAGAACTTAAAAACAGCCTTTTATTGGTACCAAAAAGCAGCAGAAAATGGTATTAAAGAAGCAATGTTCTATCTATCCATATATTATGAAAATGGAAAAGGAACAGAAAATAATTTAGAAAAAGCATTTTGCTGGTACAAAAAAGCAGCAGAAAATGGTGTTAAAGAAGCAATGTTTAATTTAGCTGTATGTTATGAAAATGGAAAAGGAACAGAAAAGAATTTAGGAAATGCTCTTCATTGGTATAAAAAAGCTGCAGAAGAAGATTATATTAAAGCAATGTTTAATTTAGCTATATGTTATGAATATGGAAAAGGAACAGAAAAGAATTTAGGAAAAGCCCTTTGTTGGTATAAAAAAGCTGCAGAAAAAGATTATACTAAAGCAATGTTTAATCTAGCCATATGTTATGGAAATGGAAAAGGAACAGAAAAGAATTTAGAAAAAGCCTTTTATTGGTATAAAAAAGCAGCAGAAAATGATGATAAAGAAGCAATGTTTAATCTATCCATATGTTATGAAAATGGAAAAGGAACAGAAAATAATTTAGAAAAAGCATTTTTCTGGTATCATAAAGCAGCAGAAAATGATGTTAAAGAAGCAATGTTTAACCTAGCTATATGTTATGAAAATAAAAGAGGAACAGAAAAAAATTTAGAGAAAGCCTTTTATTGGTATAAAAAGGCAGCAGAAGAAGATTATATTAAAGCAATGTTTAATCTAGCTATGTGTTATGGAAATGGAAAAGGAACAGAAAAGAATTTAGAAAAAGCCTTTCATTGGTACCAAAAAGCAGCAGAAAATGCTGTTAAAGAAGCAATGAATAGTTTAGCATTCTGTTATGAAATTGGGGAAGGAACAAAAAAAAATTTTAAAAAAGCCTTTTATTGGTATAAAAAGGCAGCAGAAAATGGTCATATTAAAGCAATGAATAGTTTAGCTATATGTTATGAAATTGGAGAAGGAACAGAAAAGAATTTAAAAAAAGCCCTTCGTTGGTATAAAAAAGCAGCAGATAATGGTGTTAAAGAAGCAATGTTTAATCTAGCCATATGTTATGAAATTGGTGAAGGGACAGAAAAGAATCTAAGAAAAGCCCTTTATTGGTATCAAAAAGCAGCAGAAAATGGTGATAAAGAAGCAATGAATAGTTTAGCCATATGTTATAAAAATAGAGAAGGGACAGAAAAGAATTTAAGGAAAGCATTTTACTGGTATCAAAAAGCGGCAGAAAATGGTGTTAAAGAAGCAATGTATAATCTAGCCATATGTTATGAAAATGGGAAAGGAACAGAGAAGAATTTAGAAGAAACCTTTTTTTGGTATCAAAAAGCAGCAGAAAATAGTGTTAAAGAAGCAATGTTCAAGCTAGCTATATGTTATGAAAATGGAAAAGGAATGGAAAAGAATTTAGAAAAAGCCTTTCATTGGTATCAAAAAGCAGCAGAAGAAGATTATATTGAAGCAATGTTTTATCTAGCTATGTGTTATGGAAATGGAAAAGGAATAGAAAAAAATTTAGATAAAACCTTTTATTGGTATAAAAAAGCAGCAGAAAATGGTAATAAAGAAGCAATGAATAGTTTAGGCATATGTTATAAAAATGGAGAAGGGACAGAAAAGAATTTAGAAAAAGCTTTTCATTGGTATCAAAAAGCAACAGAAAATGGTCATAGTAGAGCAATGTTTAGCCTGGCCATATGTTATGAAATTGGAGAAGGAACAGAAAAGAATCTAGAAAAAGCCCTTCATTGGTATCAAAAAGCAGCAGAAAATGGTGTTAAAGAAGCAATGTATAATCTAGCCATATGTTATGGAAATGGAGAAGGAACAGAAAAAAATTTAGAAAAAGCCCTTCATTGGTATCAAAAAGCAGCAGAAGAAGATTATATTGAAGCAATGTATACTTTAGCTATATGTTATGAACTTGGAGAAGGCACAGAAAGGAATTTAGAAAAAGTCTTTTATTGGTATCAAAAAGCAGCAGAAAAAGATCACATTGGAGCAATGTTTAATTTAGCTGTATGTTACAAAAATGGAGAGGGAACAGAAAAGAATT
>QZLH01000537.1:46510-58029 GCA_003833135.1 Oehlia diaphana
ATGAGTAAATAGAATTATTTAAAAAAAAATATTTTGATTTGAACAACATTTTTATTTGTTTGGAAAAAAAAGTAAAATATGATTAATAAGATATATTAAGCTTTTAAGTAGTAATTAGCAAAAAAAAAAATACCATTAAAATTTCATTTACAAGAACTAGATTAAAAAAAAAACTGAAAAAAATTTTGAAAAGTTAAAAAAACCAACCCAATGTCCCGATTATAATTAATTAAGAAAATTGGGTTTAAAAAAAGAAAAAGGAATACTTAAAAATCAACATTCCTTAATTATTTTTCTTATGCATTACTACAAATTTAGCAAAGAAACACCACTGGACCCTCAGAATTCAATCACAATATATCAGATATGCAAGATTGTTAAAACATAATGTTGTATCCTCAATATCAGAAATATCAGAAATATTAGTTAGATAACACTTTTTAAATCAACTTCTTTATTCTTTTTTAATTCATCATCTCCTATTCCTACTGCATACATGTGATGTTGGGTCACAGCATTCAAACGAACGAGGACAAAAAATTCTATATACAGGACTCATTCTGAAGAAGATCTTTAAAAGTTGGCTTGTCCAATGTGATCCATGTATGAATTGCATTTGCAAGAAGACGGTCATGTCATATTTTATCCGCCCATACCATCTTCCCATAAGTCAATACAACTTATGTCTTCCACACCATCTAAATTGCCATCAAGAGAAACCAGCTCACTCTTCCCTGTGGAGGCTTTAAGGATATATATCTACCAATCTAAATCTTTTGTTACCGAATCAAAAGTTTCTTTTGTCATAGACATTGTAGGTTCAATAATGAGGTGCTAACCCTAACTCTAACCTTAACCCTAACTAACACTAACCATTTCAAATGTTGAAATTATAGTAACTTAAATATCCAGTATGTACCATGACAAAGGTATAATGATCTGGATACTAGTTTCTTTCTCCAGTCTTTCTTATTTCTCCTTGAGCATGATGACCTACAAATTTTAAAGAATTAAAGACTAGTTACAAAAATAATAAAGTAAGACTCCGTTCAGGCTGTAACCTTGGGTACAATTGAGAAGGAACTAGCCTGATCATGAACCCTGCAGTGTTCACCATCTCTTCATACTCACCATACAATATATATATAATTGCCTTGAATTTCATAACATTTGAAACTGAAAAAGAAATATTGAAGAAAAAGAAATAGCAAATATTGTATTGAAGAAATAATATTTGAGGACAAGAGTGAATATTAAAAGGAAAAAAAAACTTTTGAAAACTAAAAAGTCTAATTAGAAAAAAAAAGCGAATTTATAGATAATTTCTCTCATGGGAAAGTCATTAATATCATATAATTGATGTAGATTGTTTACGCGCAATTCTTGGAATATAGCATCAGGATACCAAGGAACTCGTGTAAAAATTTCACCTCTTTCTAGTTCTTATATAAACGGTTCTTCCATTAGAAAAAGCTTTTACTAAAATAATAATATTTCTATAGGTGAGAAAAAAGTTTTTAGATTATAGTAAGTGGGAAAAAAGGGAGAAAAAAAAAGTTTAAATATGAGTCGTGACATGTGAAAAATAAAAAATGATCAGTTAGTGATCAAAGAATTCGCCGATCGTGGCTGATATTCCTAAATTTGTATAACAATAGTGATAATTGTTTGATTCAACACGTAAGTTAATATTATTAGTTTAACTTGTAACGAGTATAGTAAATTAGTAATTCGTGGACAATTTAATGACAATAACCACTGATCATTTTTTCTTTAATAATACGTTCCTTTTAAAAATAATTTTGGATTTGTTGACCTGTTGATAACGGAAAGACGATCTTAGCGCAAAAAAAAGGACTAAACATCACCGGTGATGAAATTATGATGTAATGCCGGCCAGTATTTTATTAGATTTTTAATTCTGGTCGAAAGTACATCATAATGCTGGTATGGGGTGAGCTTTAGCAATTTTCAAATAACGAATTAATTTAAAATTGCAAATTGAGAAATTTACAAGTATCACTGCCAGTGTGAAATAATAACTAAATAATTAGAACCCATTATAATATTATATAGAATCTTTAAAACCGTATAAAATTTATATATTATATTTATCATTTCGAAACAAAAAAAGTCGATCCATTAGAGTTTTTACAGAAATAACAGATAGAATTTTTATAAAGAATAATAAAATTATTAATCATATTCTTTTTCGGCCATTTCTATCATTATCATTTCGAAACAATACAGTAAAAAGGATTTTTTTTTTTTTGGATTTTTTCCCTTCGGTTTTTCCCTTAATAATTAAACCTATCAAAACGAAATTTTTTAACGGTTAAACCGGATTTATTATTTTTTTTTTTTTTCTCTTCCTTCCGGTTCAATAATACTTTTTTCTCCATTCACAGTTTTTTAAACCGGATTTTTAATCAATTTTATCAATTTTAAAATTTTTTTACTTTTTCTTTTTCCCTTTCGTTTTTTGTTTTTTTTTTTTAGGTTTGGATCAGGTGATCGGATTGATAAGAAAACCTTTTTATATCGAATTTTAATTCGTACACCATTTATTGATTTATGTTCTTTATTAAATTCTCATGACGTCACACAAGTATGCTTAATTTTCCACTATACCGTATTCAGATAGCGCGCACCTATGAATATAAATTATTATACCGTACTTGTATAATTATTTTTGTAAAAAATTTTTAATAATTGGATTATCAATTCATCTCATGGTACCGTAAGTGTAAATAGACTAATATAGACTCTTTTCTTCTTTTATGGCGTCCCAAGAATCCATCATGCTACTTCTATCAAATTTAGTATTCGATTGTCAGATTAATTAGACTATTTCTTATCAGAATTGTATTATGTATTCATCATTAATAATATTTCAAAAATTGAATATGGAAATTAAGTAATACTGTAGATTTATCCTGAATGAGTAATATAAAATTAATAAATGTGCTTTAATAGATATGCTATTTTATAAATTTGCTTATTAATAATAAATCCAATTGCTACAGATGCTTTCATTATTTTATAGTTGTATATTTCTATTAAAGAATTATTTTTATGCAATTAATATTTAAACTATATTTTAATGTGAAATTTAAATTTATCCTTGCCTTCGTGCCAAGGTAAGGCCAAATGTTGCGGAAATAGCAAGAAAATTCCACAGCTGAAGCCTTGGTGTTAATCATTGACGAAGGTGAAATAAGCATATGGGTTTGGACGATAGGAATGATCCTGAATTGTCTTTTATGTATACTCCTTTTTATTATCATTTGTATGTCCATAATTGTTTTATTGTTTATTGACAAGATTTGGTTTTGTTGGTAAATATCAGTTGATGATTTTTCTCTTCGTATTGTTAAAATACCAGCTATTCTAAACTTGAATAGTTTGTACATAGGTAATTTATTTAATTTTCATATGTAATATAATTGCAAAAATTATAATGTCAAAGCCTAAGTCACAGCTACCACACAATTTCAACCCACTTGGAAATTAAAAACTACATGAAACTGATTATCGTTTGCACTCAAAGTTGCATAGTCATTATTAAAATATATTCCAATAATAATAAAGTTTTACGATGAAAAATTAAATAATAAATTGTACCTTTACTAATATGATATTTTCAAATAATAGATACTAATGTATTTTCAATTATTAGAGTTTGGCTGAAATTATCTTAATATTGCAAACCAGTATTAAAATAAATATTACTGACATTAAAACCACATAAGTAAACTTCCTTAAAAGCCTCTTATTTTACTATATTAATTCATTTAAATTCTTGTTGAAAATCAGGAATAAGATACTTATTATTGATGATAAATTAAAAATAAATATATAATAATTTTAGAATAAAAATCAATAATAAGATATTTATATAAAATATGCAGGCTTATTCTTATGGCTTAATTATGCCGAAAATCTGCTTACATAACAATAAGAAACCTGTTAAGTTTTATACGTATTTGTTTTGTTCTATCACATGATTTATTTGAACAAAGGGGCTTATATACCGTAATGCCGACACTAACACTGACATAATTTTGTCAGCATCCAAAAATTGTGAAGACTTTAAGATATAAAAAGGAGTTTATATTAATAATAGACGCTTCAGAAGAAGGTTTAGGAGCAGTATTATCTCAAAAGAATAAAAAAAATAAATAGATATAAATCATAATAAATTTTTAATGTATATAAATTTTTTTTGAAATAACAAGGTTATACAAGAATTTAAAATTTATTTTGTAATCAATAATTTATTTTTTGGAAATCTTTGCTATTATTCCTTTCCTCTTTGGAATAAATAACACCAAATTAAATTTTAATGAATTTGATTTTTTAGCAATAACAGATAATAGTTAATCAATTATAAAAAAAATGTATTCTTTATTATATATTATTCTTATAAATGAACACCAGAAATTATGTTCTTTTGACTATTTTCTATTTTCCATATTTCATTTTTCATTTTCTATTTTCTATTTTTAATATATTCCTATTTATGTTTAGAAAATTCATAATTTCAAGAGAGCGCTCAATCACAATTTTTGGTGAAATGAATAATTAACAATACGTATACTAAATAGTAACATATTATCGAATAAATACTTCTAGTTTTTTTTAAAACAGTAATTTAATTATCAATTTCTATTTAAGAAAGTTTTCCGTCATAAATGTATCTAAAAAGTAAAAAACACAATATTTTGAGATTGAAAATGTAATGATGAAAATAAATTAATAATACATTGATTCAATTAGTAGTTATTACCTTAAAATTATTTCTGATAAAATATTGAATAGTTCAGTGCGTGCCAAAGTTTCATCATTATTTTTTATATTGATCGATAACTTTCTTCGCAGATAAAAAGGAGAACGGTAATTAATAAAATAACCAATAAGTAAATATTCAATGATTTTACATCATCAACTTCAATTTTTATACATCATCCAAAATTTCAAGGAAATTTTGTGAATTGTCAATAATGTTCGTTTCTGCATTTTCAATACATCATTCCTAATTCCAATAATCTAAATTATAATCATAATAATGGAAATTGGTATCCTAATATAGGTATTCCAGAAACTATTGTAATAGAAGATTACGAAGTATTTCAAGTAGCTAAAAAAGGAAGTTAGACAATAACTATTTATTCAAAACATAAAAAATTTACATGTAGATATCAATGATTTTCATGGCGCAGCTATAAAGAACATGATATTTCAACCCGTGCAAATTTAGTAAATCTTCCGAATCATTGATCATCACGAATGATTAGATCAGGGTTGATCCGTGAAATAACCATGGAGACTAACGTCACGTACATGATTTTAAACTATCATCCATAAAAGTATCGATTAATCGACCATTGAAGTTATACTTTCATATCTTTGAAACCTTTAATAAAATCTTCCTAGCACTGTATAGGATCATAATGATTTTTGAAATACATTATTAATTAATGTTTAAGATTGTAAATATATTATTATTATGATATTATATAAGAATGATAGAAAAACCATTTAAATTGTTATAATTAAACATTAAATCATTTCCTAGTTAATTAGTTATATACAAAGTTTTAAAAATTTTTATTAAGTCATGTTGATGTATTTAATATTAGTCATCTTTTATAATATCTCATGAAATTTCCAAAAAGTGTGTCAAACAATTATATTAATAAAGTGACGGATTTATATAAAATTAAAATACATAAATATAGTTGAAATTCTTTACAATGAAAATGTTTCAAATAAAATTTTTCAAATATAATCTAATATTAATATTAGAAACTGATTTAAAATTTTCAACAAAGCTGTAAAGAAAAAAAGTATAAATAGGAATCATTTGTCATTAGTTAAAAATTCAAAAAAAAAAAAAATAAATAAATTTTTTAAATTCATCATCAACCAAAGCAACCATATAATAAGGATTGTTGCAAACAAGCGACTTCTTCAGAATTTTACATCATCTGAACAAATGGAAAAGAATATTTCTACTAAAAAATGCATCCATTGTCATAAAAAAAAACCTGTTAGACTTGGAGAATGTTATGAATGTTTTCAAAAAAAGAAGGAGGTACCATCAACATCTTTAGAATTAATGAAAAAGAATGAAAGGATTGAAAATATACCTATTGGAGAATGCATCCATTGTCATCAGAAAAGACCTGTTAAACTAGGAGAATGTTATGAATGTTATCAAAAAAAGAAGAATACACTAGCATCTTCTGAACCAATGGAAAAGAATGAAAGTATTAAAATTATACCTATTGGAGAATGCGTTCATTGTCATCAGAAAAAACCTGTTAAACTTGGGGAATGCTATGAATGTTATCAAAAAAGGAAGGAAATACCATCAGCATCCTTAGAACTAATGAAAAAGAATCCACCAGCATTTTCAGAACTAATAAAAAAGAAAGAAGGAGGATGTATCCATTGTCATAAAAAAAAGTCTGTTAGACTAGGAGAATGTTATGAATGTTATCAAAAAAGGAGCAATAGATTTTATAGTAGCAAAAAAGAATGTCCTGAATGTAAAAAAAGAATTAAAGAGATTAATGGTATGGTTAATGATAAAATTTGTGATAGTTGTTGCACGAAATATCAAAGGAGATTTGAAAATTTTTATAATAAAACATACTCTAAACAAAACCAATGACAGAATATGTAGGTTTATTTATCACAATGTATCACCCCCAATAAAAATAAAAAAAAGGAATAAGCAAAAATTTTGGTTAAGAAAGAATAATAACAAAAAGAGGGATAACAAAAATTAATAGAAAAGGTAGTGTCACTGTGTCAGTCTTTACGGTAAAAACTACAGAAATGGTTAGTCGACTGCAAATAAAATACAATTAATAAGAAAAATTATATTTTGTTTTGTTAGTATTATCGCCGTTTTCAAAATGATGTACGCAGTTAAATTTGAATAAAAAAAAAGAAAATCGAAAACCGGACGAAAACCGGACGAAACATGGACTTAATATGGATGAAAACCGGGCGAATATTGGTATTCGAATATATAATCACAAATAAACTGCGTACACCATTTTGAAAACGGCGATAATCTAAAAAAATCCAGTTAAAATTTTAATTAATCGGAAATGTATTAGTTTAAAGATTGATTTATATAGTCAGTTAATTATGATATGATAAATACGAAATGGAAGAATATCACACTTTTAAATGTTACGCAATTCAAATTATTTTTACAGGGTAATCTAAATATGACAAAATTTATTAATTAGATAGATGCAATTAAAATAATAATATTAAAAAAAAAGCACAGATTAGAACCATGTCCTACGGCTTTTTCGATGTTTAGTACTAAGATCTTTTTTAATCAATGATATTGTTTCTAACTAATAAACTTGCGTGAAATTTTTTTTAGTGAGATTGTTTTTAATTATATAAATATATAACAATATAAATAATTTTGTAATCAAATCTAAAATAAATTTTTTGATAAATCTATATAACCAAAAAATTTGTCTGACATATGGATTAGTCTCCATAACTTGAAATCCCATGACATATGATTAAAACCCATGACATGCCTCCGCCTGATCTATTTATGCCTTTATGGTCAAGAATGTTTGATCCATGTGAACTAATCTAATTTCTAGATCCATAGTTGTATATCATTTAATGAAATTTTACCTGAATATTTTTTTTTTTTTTTTGATTAATAATTTTTTTGTCCGATTTTTTTTTTAAATTTTTCATTTTTTTCACTGAAAATTTTTTTTTTTTATTAAATAATCCTATTGTTTCAGTCTTTTAAGACTGCCTTTTTTATATTATTTTTTTCAAATTTTCTTTTTAGACCGTATTGTTATTTTTTTTTTTTTTTTTGGGACCAAATTATTGTCCTTCTTTTTCAGAATTTTTTTTCGGTACTTATTTTTATTATTTCGAATTCCCTTTTTTTTGGAAATTTCCCTTTTTTTAAACCGATTTCTTTCCCCCAAAATTTTTTACTAATTTTTTTTTTCTTTTTCTTTCAATTTTTTATTATTATTAAATAAAGAAATAAAATATTATATTAAATATATTTACAAAATCATTATTTTTTTTAATAAATCAATGGTACTGCCAGAAATGACGTCATTTCCTAAGGTAAGACCATGATGATGTTACACACTTCCATTTTTAGACACTTGTAGTTAATATAATTCTAGCCAGAATTATGTTTTAATTTTACATTTCTAAAATGAATGATGACATGGGGCCCTAAAATTTAAATTACGTCATTTCTGGCCATCCCCATATAGGAAAATTGTCCGATGTTGATAGAAAGATGATTAAGATTTTTAAATGCTGGATAAATAGTTTGATTTTCAAATTCATAAAAATCAAAAAAAATTAATATTTTATAATTAATTAATTGAAGAAATTGTTAATTTAATAATAAATTATTATAACCATCCATATCCGAAATTCTCCAGATTTTTGAATAAAGATTTTAATTCAAATGATTTAGTTAAATTAATAAGAATAATAATAAATGAAATGAACAGATTCTAATACATTTAATTGTTCAAATATTTTCCTAAGTTTGTTATAAGTTTAAGATTGACATAATATAAAATAATAAGAAATAATTATAAAATTTATAATTAATATTTGTAGTATTCAATAATATTAAAGTTTTTTCGTAAATACTTCTAAAAATTAATCAATTTTTATTGATAATTATTTTTTCACAATTCTTTAATTAATCCGAATCTCATTCTACACTCAAACGTCAAATCATACATTACTATAAATATAATTTATATCATTAATACATATTATTTTGTTATTTTTTGTTAACTAATTATTACCATATTAAATTTCTAATTATAAACAATAAACTATTATAACCTTCTTTAATTTACTTAGTATTACATTATAATACTAAATTTTCTATTTAAACAAACATTGCGAAGCAACGGGTGACCGCTATTGAAATTATATAATAATAAATATTAAAATAATAGTTAGTCATTTTATCCGTTATTTCTGTAAAAACTCCGTAAAAATGAGCCTTTCACGGGTCCATTCACGGAAAATGTAAATAATTTCGATAAATTCCGAATATAAGGTTATTAATTCCGGAAATATGAGCCTTTTACGGAAAAAAGACGGAATATAAAAAACGGATCGACTTTTTTTTACAGGTCTATATCAAATGATCTCATAATTGTCATTGTGTCATAAAAGTGTGACGAGATTTGCACACAAGGTATTACGAGATTTTTTTGTCATACTCTTTCACATTAAGTTTACTAATATCTTAAAAGACCAAATTCTGCATATTTCTAATTTTGGCAGATTTCAGAAATTTTTTCATAGTATAACTCTTTAAGATTATGAAAATTTATTTTTTTTTACATTTGATTTTTTGGAAGATTTGTAATAGGTTAATCTCTTATGACATAATGATTAAACTTTTGAATTGGTTAGATAAAATCTTTGCGCAATAAACTGCGACGGGATGTTAATAAACTGAGCTACTATCGTACTCTATTTTATTTTTTTTTCGATTTGTTGATTCTAGTACAAGAAAATTTATTTTTATAAACAATTTTATTGACATTTTTCTGCGGTGATACTGGAGAAGTTCATGCAACAGAACAGCGGCTGAAAAAGATCAGCGTATTTTTCAAGCTCTGAATAAATTAAAAGATTTACGAATTTTTTGCTTAGACAATTTTATTGTTTAACAAACTTAACTCCTAAAAAGAAATATAACATTAATTATTAAATATTACTAATTAATTTTATTTGAATTTTGCTTATTGAATATATGAAGAATTGCGCTACGTCACCCTTTTTTTCATTTTATACTCAGAATTTTATTAATTATTTTAAAAGAATCACAGACTTGAAAGTTGTAATCTTTTCTATATTATTGAATATAGATTTATGCAAATAATCTTGATGAGAATTAAAATATATTTTTAAAAAAGAATGTTATGAAATTATTAAATTTGATTTGCTGATTAAATATTGTCGTACAAATATCATCTTTTTATCTGGTATCATGTGATTTTTACAATCATTATGGTTATAATAAATTGTGTATCAAGGCAAAAAATCGTGTATCAGGAAAAATATTAATTACTAACTAGAGTCAAACATTCTAAAAATATTCCCGACCATTTTTTACTAACAACAATGTTAGGGCCTCCTCGCGTAAATACTTGTCGTAGGCTTTAGTAAAACGAATTTTTGATTTGATAGTTTCATATTTATAGCTACACTTGACTTTTAATTGTTCCACGTATCCTAAACTTTTTAAATGTTCATAAATCTCTTCGTCCAAATCGTAAAAAGTGATGTCACGTGAGTTCACGGAGAAATTTTTACCCAGATAGTTTTTATCGGCAGTTGTTTTAACCGGAATTTCGTTGATCTTTCCATTTTTATTGAACGTTAAATGATCGGCAGGTAATTTATTGTGCACAATAGTCCATTTAATTGGTCGAATATCATGTGATCACCGATGTTCTTTTTTTTTTGTGCGACACTCATTTAACATAATAAAGCACTCAATTACACAAACTGTTGATCTACTGTCGTCTGTCTCAGATAGTTTTTTTTTGTTTATAGTTAGGGAAGCCAGGTTTACATTGTAATTTTTTGTAAGCAAAATAAAAATAATTATTTTAACTTTCATTATTAAAAATGTCAGAAAAAAAATCCAAAAATGTAATTAATAGCATAAAAAATGAAATTGAATTATTTCATCAAAATAAAAAAGCAGCAGAAAATGGAGATAAAGAAGCAATGAATAAATTAGCCATATGTTATAAAAATGGAGAAGGAACAGAAGTAAATTTAGAAAAAGCCTTTTATTGGTATCAAAAAGCAGCAGAAAATGGTGAAGAAAAGGCAATGTTTAATTTAGCTATATGCTATAAAAATGGAGAAGGAACAGAAAAGAATTTAGAAAAAGCATTTTATTGGTACCAAAAAGCAGCAGATAATGGTGTTAAAGAAGCAATGTTTAATCTAGCCATATATTATGGAAATGGAAAAGGAACAGAAAAGAATTTAGAAAAAGCCTTTTATTGGTATCAAAAAGCAGCAGAAAATGATAATGAAGTTGCAATGAATAGTTTAGCCATGTGTTATGAATATGGAGAAGGAACAGAAGTGAATTTAGAAAAGGCCTTTTATTGGTATCAAAAAGCAGCAGAAAATTATAATGAAGTTGCAATGAATAGTTTAGCCATGTGTTATAAATATGGAGAAGGAACAGAAAAGAATTTAGAAAAAGCATTTTATTGGTATCAAAAAGCAGCAGAAAATGATAATGAAGTTGCAGTGAATAGTTTAGCCATGTGTTATGAATATGGAGAAGGAACAGAAGTGAATTTAGAAAAGGCCTTTTATTGGT
The DNA here is from genome assembly GCA_003833135.1 of Oehlia diaphana. Lineage (NCBI taxonomy): Eukaryota > Fungi > Glomeromycota > Glomeromycetes > Glomerales > Glomeraceae > Oehlia > Oehlia diaphana. The sequence continues at coordinate 57,918 of QZLH01000537.1, forward strand.
ATCAAAAAGCAGCAGAAAATTATAATGATGCAATGAATAGTTTAGCCATGTGTTATGAAAATGGAGAAGGAACAGAAGTGAATTTAGAAAAAGCATTTTATTGGTATCAAAA
>QZLH01000538.1:10233-26464 GCA_003833135.1 Oehlia diaphana
CTATAGCTAGGTGGGCTTAAATGGTTGATTAACGGGTACCATGGGAAACTTAATGGTGAGGCTGTATGGGTTATAGAGGCTAAAATATTGGGTGTCCCAGAACCGGCAAATTTGCACTACTATCTTGCCATTCCAATATTTTTGACATATATTTTCTCACAATTGTTGCTGGGCATTTTTGGAGTGGTTGGAAAGATGTTCTTCAAATTTTGAGACTTTACCATGCTTCCAAGTTATTTCATAATACTTGCAAGATGCAGAAATTTACCCAAGCCAACAGATTCTCCTTTATTAATATCTCCCCATATTGAATTTAATGGCCTTCCTCCCTTACTTTTTTGTTTGTCAAGAATAGGTAAAACTTCTAAGTTAGTGGCCATTTTGATGTTAACAAAATTAAATGATATATGATCGTATAAGGGTTGTTAATAGGGGTTATTAATAGGAGATGTAAAAATGCATTATACATATATAACATTTTACATGATATTATTACAATTATATAACAATGGTCATTTTTTTACCACAATCTTTTATTACTAACATAATGTAAGTACTATGAAGTAAAAAAAAAGTTAGAAGAAAAATAATAAAAATACTGAGTGATCAACAGCTCTGTTAACTAATATGTATACTATTAAAAAAAGATAAATATGGCGTAACTATATTAAGATTTTATAGCTAGTTATGCCAAAACTGTGAATAAATGAATCATAGAAGTTTTGGCATTTTAGGAAGTTTTGGCAGATTTTAGCAGTTTCAGCATTTTTGCATTTCAGCATTTCGCTACAATATAAGAGTTTCAGCATTTCACGTTAGGCCAAATGGGTTTTGGCAAGCAACCTTAACTACAAGTAGAGAAGTGTGAAAAAAAGAACCATTTTTTTTTTACAAGGTAAACTAGTTACTATTTTAAGATTTAATCATGTTTATTTAACCAACTATATCATTTAATATTTAAATTGATTATATTTAGTCAAGTATTATGATCAATTATAGTACTCGATACGCAAAATCATTAGTCGAGTCACTTGACTTAATTGACCATAATCGATTTTAATTTGATCAACAATTCCCTATATTAACTAAAGTTGGATTGGTTGATTGGAATGCATAGTTTTTGATCATAATAGATCAGGCGGAGGCTTGTCATGGGGTTCAATTATATGGCATGGGATTTCAAGTTACACAATTCAAATTATTTACACGGAGACTAGTTTAAACGTCAGACAAATTTTTTTAGTTATACAGATTTTTTTTTTAAATAATAATTTATTAGTGAATAAAGCTCTACTATTTGGTTTCCTCTTTTAGATGGTTTATTATCTTATAACACAATGAATGAATCGAATGGCAGCTTCCCTGCTAATAAGTCAATTTCTTGTTAATATAATAAAATTAATAAAATAATTAAACTTTTATTTTATATTGTAATACTATAAAATCTAACAAATGAAACAACATAGTAGATTATATTGTGAAGACATTTATTAGATTATTTTAGTTAGAATTTTATGCTTCTTTGATTAGACAATAGATGATCATTGATGACCCTGGCCATAGTCAACTGATGCACAAGTTGATGCATAGTCAAGTCGTCTACTGAATTTTCATTATATATATCCCTCAAATATATATGTAGAGGTCAGGTGATTTTAGAAAATTTTACCATTAGATATACACATGTTTTTCAGGGCAGAAATTATGCTAATGTCAGTCAGTTACTAAAATAGGTAATAATATTCTGACTGGCGTTATTTAAAAAGGAAAGAACTGCATAAATCTTTTTTTTGGCATGCTCCCTTTTATATATATTTTGAGGTCCTGGAAGTAAGTCTGGAAAAGTTTTTTGCAAGTTCTTTTGTTGCCATTTTCGAAATTATTGACAAAATCCGATTTGCGAGGTTGTCATGTGATTTTCGCATTGCAAAAGTGAATAACTTTTTTATACAAATTTTTAATATTTTATACCAGATTTTTTTTTGTGAATCATATAATTCAATGCATAACACTATTCCACTGAAAATTTTGACACATACTTTATATTAAAAAAATGTCATTTTTCTGCATTTTTACTACATTTTTGGGGTTTTTTAAAATGAATCACTGTTCTAGATGAATTTTAATAATTTTATGATTTTTTTTGCGAATCATAAAATCCAAGGTACAACATTATTCCATTGAAAGTTTTAATACATACTTTATATTGGAAAATTGGTTTTTCCTGCATTTCCTGCATTTTTTTACATTTTTACTATGTTTTTAAAAATGAATCACATTTCTAGATGAATTTTTAATGATTTTGTATCAGATATTTTTTGTAAATCATAAAAGCAAATGACTAAAAATATCCTATCAAAATCCCAAACGATAATTTCTTCAATTGATAAAGTCATCTCTTTGGAGCAAGCAAAAAGAATTTCCTAGTTTTAGCATATACTTTATAGTAAAAAACATTTTTTTCTACATTTTTTTTTGTTTTATGATAAATATAGTATATAGACATATAACTATGTGAATCACTTTTGGCATGAATTTATAACATTTTTGTACCAGATATTTATGAATCATGAAATTTTATGATATTTCAACACTATCCGCACCTAAAAGAAATTAGTTCTGGTCAAATTTTTCATCTGATCACGTGATCACGAATATATTTTACTATACCTGGTTAGAAATTTCAGATCATAAATAGAAATAAGAATAATGCAAGGGTGGGTGCAGTGGAATTGTATACTGTGTCCACCGCAAGGTAACTCTTTTATTCTTAATTAGTATAGTTTCTTTTGTTTTAGAATTTTCATTTTCTTTTCTTTATTTCGTTTATACCAACATTTGCACGAAGCCTAGTATATTTGTAGAATTCAAAAATGAAAGAAGGACTAGCTTTCTACCTTGTCTTGCATGTAATAAATACACTGTCATTGCTTAGAATGGTTATCTCTTTTGTAAGATTTGAACATCGTTAATCGAGCTGCTAACAAAGACAATTAAATTATTAAAATATTATTCAAGTAGTTACGTTATAACCACGTCACTTTAAGATAAAGCTGGATATTAAGATGGCATTTTTCGTAAACTAAGACAAATATTTTGAATTTCTTCGAGAATGAAGGATTTCTTGTTATAAAAAAAAAGCCTGAAAATTTATTATTATTCATGAATAACAAATGAAACGATTATATGTAATTATTTTACATTGTTTTAGTTTTGACATAAAAATTTAAGAAATTATGTTACCGTAATAAACGAAGCTTCTAAAGTTGAGACCCATTTTAACTCACCATTTTTATTCCAACTATTTAATTTCTTGTATAGTTAAACTAATGTAGAACGATAACTACTGAATTTAATATCATCATATTACATTCTTGGCTGAATAAATTAGTTACGTACGTGTAAAATTCGGAATAAATAATTCAATCGAATTATCTATTTGTATAAGTGAAAATGGCAGTATAAAAAGAAAAAAATAAATAAAAAAGTTTTTTTAAAAAAAGTTTTTTCCTGTTTCCTCGTTCATTTTTCGTAGAATTTTTGTTTTCCCTCCTTTTTTTTTAATAAAAAAAATATTTTCTTTCCATTTATTTTTCGTAAAACTTTTGTTTTAATCCGTGGTTTTTACCCAGTTTCTTTTTAGTGGTTTCTAATCCTCTCCGTTTTTTTGTATACTCCCTTGATTTTCATCTTTTAAAGTTTTGTTTTCTAAATATAAGAGATTCAAAAATATTAAAATCAAGTCAGTATAAGTATAGTTAATATAATTTTGGATTTTGAAGTCTAGATTCGCTTGAAACAATTGTAAAAAATTAATGAATACTAGAATAAGATTTCAATATAATGAATAATTGTACATAACAGAATAATGAGATAAAGTGTGGTCGTGGTTCCTAAAATTTTCTTCTATATTCAACTTTAAAACCCGATTAAATTAAGAGATGATTTCTTTTAATATAAAAAAAAAAAATTTTTTTTTATCTCGATCGCTTTAAAATTAATTTGATTAATTTGCGGTTATCGCCGCCGTTATCTGTTATATTATCATTTATCCTCGTAAGTTCAGGCGGATTTTATATAATTATTATTTAGGTCGGTTATCTCATATTACTATGTAATAAAATTATTGGATAGTAACGATAAAAACGGACTGAAAACCGATAATATATAATTATTGATTTGATGTTTCACAGCCTTTTTTTTTATATAAATTCGAAGGACGATTTATAAATTTACAAAATTGATTACATCCTGCACCATACATTTGTACAATATGTTAATATTATAACGTCAGTATTACGAATAAAATAAAATAACAATAACATTTAATTCATGTTTTCGTATATGAGACCAGTTCAAATGGGGTAATTATTTATTATTTCATACAACCCTAAAGTTACGATAATTCTGTCATATTGATATAATTCTAGCCGGCATTGCTTAATTCCGAGATTACTATTCTATATATTAATTCTCGTCCCCTCTTCCACTAATTTCATTTTTTTAAAAAAGAATTTTTCAATTCAAATATTTATAGAAAAACAAGAATAACAACTATAATTAAATTTCTATTACCGAATACAGACAGAATGTTAATAAATAAAAAATTACTTAATTGATTCTTGATACAGCAAAATATTAATAATGGATGAGGGCAAATTAATATCAGATATACTGTGGTAATAAAAGTTAAATCACTCCCATTTCTGTCAGTATTCATGTAAAGATAAAGTTGCCAATAACAAAGAAAGGTTTATTAATTATTTTATAATACAATTATTTTAAATATTGTATTGTTAAGTAATACCTGGATATTCCGTGCCAATTATTAAGTAATTACTTAATAATGCGTCGAGAAAAATCAATTTATAAAGATGAAGACGCTATTTAACAAATAAAAATCATGAGCACGCTTTGCAGATAATTCTGTTAACTAATACTTGAGGATTCCATTCTAATTGTATTATTATCTTATTTATGATAATCAACGGGTATTTTTGAGTTTTGAAAAAATATCAACTTTCAACTGAGAATTAGCATTCTGTAAGGATTCTATTTAAATGAATAAAACTTAATTTGTATTTATAGCCTCAACAACAATATTCTAGTATTTTTCTTTAAAGTACAAGCTTTAAATAATACCTAAAAATTCCTTGTTTATAAATTATAATAATATCATTTTGTTTCAGAATTTTTCGGTTATTGAGAAAAATTAATTTGTAAGGACTCCGTTTAAAAGATTAAATGACCTACTGAACCATATCTACACACCCACATTCATTATTTAATAATCTCAGTTCCCACGCCGCAAAAATAGAATTTATACAATTTCAATGAAGAGTGAAATAATAAATTTTTAATCATCATTCGAATGTGTAAAAAAAGTTTGTGAAACGAGCCTCGATTCAGATCACGTTAACATAACAATATAATGTAACAACGGTGACTACTTTACTATTCTATTTATCCTATTTTTTTGATAATATAGTTATTGAGTATGATATATATTTCCGATGTTGTATAGATTTTCGTCACTTATACTATACTCAATATCGTTTAACCGATTTTTAACAATAAAAACATCATTTATTAATTATACACGAACATCTTTTTCTTTAATACAATGCATATAAATCATGTAACACGTTATTTTAATTAATTTCCTAGATTTAATAGGCCGAAGCGCCCGGTATGGAGAGATTGTTGGTGCTTGACGCCATCAATTTCAATGTATTTCTATTATTTATCATGTATTTTATTCTCTTTCACACTTTACTTAATAAAGAAATGCGTTTACGCGAGTTGCCAAAAAAAAAAAAAAAAAAATTCCTAGATTTTAATGCGATCAAAATAAAAAAAAAATTTTTCTTTATCTTAAAAAAGAAATCGTCTTTAGAATATTGTAAGAAGTAGAGGCCCGTAACAGAAAAGATACAAGTTACTCAAAACGTAAAATCAAACTATCAGACCTAAATTGAAAATATTTAAAAAATTTATAGTTTTTAGTGGAATTATCGCAGTTTTCAAAATGATTATGCAGTTATATTTGAATAATAAAAAAAGAAACCCGAAAACCGGACGATAATTGGACGAATATTGATATTCGAATATATAGGAATTTGTAAAAAATTATAAAAGTAATAGCGATAGAACTTAATTTATGAACTTTTTTTAATAATTTAAATATTTTGAATTAAATTGACTCCGTAATATTAAACAGAAAAATTCAATAAGCAAATTTTTTGAACATATGGATATTTGATATTTAAAATACATTGTTCTTTTTGATCGTTTAAGAATTATTACACGGCAAAAAAAACCTCTACTTTCATTTACTCAATATTAAAATTTTTGATAGTTTTCATTTTTTATTAGATAAACACAGATGAATGATTAGATAGGCTAGCTGTAGCAAAAAATAGAATTTACATGCCGAACTGTGATTATTCCGGAAATAGGATACACCGGGAATATACTGGGACGAAACTCGTTATGATATTTAAACACAGAAACTTTTTTATAAATCTTTTACGTATAACCTGTTCACACGCAAGAAACAGTTAACAACATCAGTCATATGATTGAAATATACTTTTCGCAGTCCCATGATTCTTTGTAATGGTTTCAGACAATTCTAATGAAGATAACGATGATATGATTAGTTGCCGCCTCTTAATCATATACTTTTCTAAACCGGTAAACTAGTAAACCGGTGTATTTTGCATCCTCTAACTCCTCTAACTTTGAGTGCTGTGATTTATGCGGGTAACTACCTATTTTGGACTAATTACTCTCATCGTAAATTACCCGCCGCAAGTTTGATTTGATTTGATCCGAATTTTCCAAATTCGGAACACTAGATTATCTTATTGAGTTTAAAATATACTTTTCAAAGCCGGTAAACCGGTTATATATAGCACTGATTACTTTGTATTTTGCAGTCCTCTAACTCCTCTAACTTCGAGTTGCTGTGATTTATGCGGGCAACTACTATTTTGGACTACTCCCCGTTCCAATCAATTTTGATTAACTCTCATCGTAAATTGTGAACGATACTCTGCTTTATCTCCGCTCATTCACTTTAATTTATAAAAAGATGTAGAGTAAGTTAGAATTTGAATTTTTACGTTGTTATTTAACTTTGTAATTTTTACATATTATTTCTAATATATTTATTCATCATGTCTGATACTAATACTGACTGTGATTTATATTCTCGAGAAACTTGCGAAAATATCCCATATGGAAAGTATTTTGAGTTTTTTCCATATAACAAGTGGTCTCTTCACCATTTCGTAACATTGGTGATTGACATTTATGAGTTTGCTGAAAAAGAGAAAGCCCATCGCGTTTTCTACAAAATCCTAGAAGATATCATAAACGATGAATCTCTAGAAGAAGAAGTTCATAGTTTTGCTCAAAATCTCATCAAGAACAGTAAGGTAAGCATATTTAAGATGGGTGTCCTTAACATACAGTTTGGGGGCGTACACCCGTTTAAAACAATTAATTTGCTTTGGTGGGGCTTTTAGCCAGGTGCTCTGTACCTGCTGGCTGCGTCCTGGTGGGAAGAATACAAGTACTGAAATGGATGCGTTTATTACCTGCGCCATAGTAAACATGTGGAATATATCATTATAATTTATTAGTAAAAAATCTGTTGATTCCGTAGGAGGATTCGGCTATGTATATTTTTTTGCGTTATTAAAGAATTATAATTGATATGTTCCTGCATTCGCCATCAAATCTTGTTTTTTGTTTGATGTGTTTACTGGGAAATATTTATCACCTAGTTTTGCTTTCTATAGGGTGATGTTAAAAAAGCAAATAGCTTGTGGCAAAAAGCTAGCATGAAAGTGAAGATGCCAGCACCACAACTATCATCATCATATCATCATCACCACCATCATCATCATCACCATCACCATTATCATCATCATCACCATCACCATTATCATCATCATCACCATCATCATCTACTGTTCTGGGGAAGAGGCAAGAAAGTCCAAATGTAGAAAACTCCTCCTTTTCTCTAAAGAAGCAATGTTGCTTCCATCCAAATGTGAATGTACCTTTACAAGCTGATAGATCATTAGACATACTAGGAATTGTAAAGGCTACTGTATGTGTATTTGATCAAAAATAATCACCCTTGGATCTTCCCACTCTTACAAAAGTTCTAGTAAATTCTGAAAAGAACGTGAAAGGTCCACGGGAGAGCACATATGATGCAGAAATGTATCGGATATTAGTAAATTGGCTTGCAAAGGTACATGACTTTGAAATAACTGGCCAGTGGCATCTAGAAGGAATTGGCAATGATGGAGATTGGCACCATCTTTATTGTGACCTTACCATAAAAAAATGAGAAAATCCTTATATTGAAGCTGTTATTAAACTTATTACAACAGGATCCGACCCTGAACTTAGGAAACATTTTGATAAAAGTTTCTGGGTCCAATAAAATTATTTATATTTTTTACTTTTTAAAAATTAGAGGTTGATGAAAGAGTTGCTCTCTGCTAATGTTCGATATCAATAATGTGATAATTAGATAATAAGCTCATTATTATTCTTTTCGCGACTTTTTCACGATTTTCACTATATCGATATGTATTCAACGTTTATTAGGAGATTTCTTTTCAAGTTATTTATTAGTTAAATCATCAAAATGTTTTTTTTAGAAAAAAATAAGGTATTCTTCTCGATTTGACATGGAGAGAATTTTTTAGTGTTAAACTTTCAGCACAGTAAACAAAATCATGAGGACGCCTTTATTTCACCAAAAATGTCACACTTACGAACAATCATGATTTTACCGACAGAAACATTTCGCCGACAAGTTACTTCATCGACAAGTGCTAAATTCTACAAATAATCTCTTGTCGCACTAAGTGCCACTCATGATTTCCTTCATATAAATTGCGAGTGATTAGCTGAGTTTAAAAATGACACGTTCAGGAAATCTCTAATTTTAGTTTAAAATAGTTAAATAGTTAATCACATGTTGTATTTAATGAGTAATGAGTTCACACTCCAGGGATTGCCCATGGAAAGGGTTTTTTCCCCTTCGGAAAAAATACCCTATTGTCATGAAATAAATAATACCAATAACATTTTATAAAAAAAAGATTTATTGGTTGTTTTTTTTTGTATTTTTATTACTAATATTATTTCATAATATAATACCCACTTTATGTAAATATTTGCTTATAAACACTAGTAAGTGCTTTAAATGTATTTATTTTATAACATAGTAATTCCATAAGTGAACACTAAATAAAATATACTTATATAGTATAATAATGGATAAAGACTCTTATTATCTCTTTTATTAGTTATATATATTAATAATTATTAAATTCGGTGTAGGTGAAAGGAATTCGGGGAATAACCCTGCCGTGAAATGATCATTGGTAAAGGTAAAAAATAATTGAATAATTGTTGGTGAACCCTCATCATATGCTCATGATATTCTATTTCCACATGGTATGTTAGTATTAATTTAGCTAAAGCATAATCGACGGATTTGCAAATAGCTAATGTTCAGCTCAATCAGCTGACATGTGAGTATGCAAATCCTCCGATATACTGTAGATGGTTTCTATTATTGTCATTCCGATGATATAATAAAAACCTCCGTTCTTAACTTAATTTGACCTATTTACAGATTATCACGTTCATTGTTTAAAATGAAATTATAATTTCTTATTAATCATGATGACATAATAAAATTTCATTCGTAATATCAAACATTTCTTGTTTCAATTTGAAGTTAATATATAATGTCTTCCCAGCGGATCATAAATCTGGAGCTGTAGAATGACGTGAACATATTTAACAAAAATTCATTACGGAAACATAAAAATAATACGTAAACAAGATTACAAAAATAGAATCTCCGTTTATTAATAATCTTTAATTTATGAAAAAATTGAAAACATTTAATACATTAAATTTACAATGTTTCAAATATTAAATTAATTCAATTGTGAAAATTGGGTAATCATGTCAATCAAAAAAATAAAAGAAAATTTCAAATTTTGCCGAATATAAATTAAAAGTCAGTAAAGGGAAAATAATCATGTCATGCACACGTTCAAACTTACAAGTTTACAATGAGCAGAATACAGAATAGATAAACTATCAGAAACAATTACTGTATATGAAGCATACTACGATTTGTTGATCATATCATGTGATATCATATTGACTTAAGCTTGTTCAATATAACATATATTTAAATTTTAAAAATGTGTTTTTCGTTTAAAAAAGAGGATTACAATAATAATCCATTTACTAATCGTATCGTGCCTATGTTGTCTGTGTATATTTTCGCCGAAGGGATGTTTCGTCGAATGAATATTTTGCCGAATGAACATTTCGCTGAAAATTATTTATTCCTTATCTGTTATTGTTTTTAAACATATAGGAACTATTCTAGAAGAATATTTGAATTAGTCACTTACTTAACAATTAATATTAGTTTCTTGAATGCTAATATAAAAATGTTAATCGCTACTATTTTCGGTGAAATGGAATTCGGTGAGATGGGAATTCGGTGAAATGGATTTGGCGACATGTACTTTCAGTGAACGTCCCTTCGGCAAAATAAATGGGTTTTGGAGTAGTGTGTCGTAACCATTTTTACGTACTATATACTATAATAAAATCATCAAATTTATTTTACTTTATACAAATTAATTTAGTATTATGCACTTGTATTTATTTTTTAAGCATATAAAAAACGCTATAAAAAATTTCCTGAAATTTGATACTTATATAAAACTATAATTAATATAATTCGCGATACCTTCAAGTCAATTTCACTCTTATCTAATTTTTTCATTTTCCTCCCCAATAATACTTTTGCTTTCTTTGAACTTTTCTTTACTTTAATTGGTTTATTTGATCTTTTATACATTATAAATCTTAAAATTAATATGTACTGTACAATAAAATAAAAGTACGAAACAAAAAATTGATCTCCATTTACTTTGCATTTTTTTCCTATAATTACTTTTATTAGAATATTAGTATAAAAGGTATCATATCCACCTGAAACAAAAGTTACCATAGACTAGACGGTAAAATAAGTCCTTTTAGGAGATATAATGATGCAAAAAATACGGTTAATAAAGAATTTCTTTTTTTTTTAAAAAGATTTTACAGGATCATTTATCGTTGTACAGATCGTCGTATGCTGTATTGAACATTTTATGCATTCTCACGCGAGGAATGCCGGGTCCAAAAATTGACCAACTTAAGTTAGTTTCTTACATTTAATTAAAATATTAAATTATATTAATAATTTATTTATGTCCATCATATTATCTCTGTTAATCATCAATAACAATAGTCTTATCTTTTATGTCAGTCGGTAGTATACCCAATTTTTTTTTTTTTAATTTAAATCAAGTATAACGACTTGATTTATTATGTGCGAGTCTTTATCCGTGTTTTTTTTTTTTTTTTTTTGTGGTGTTTTTTTTTTTTTTTTTTTTTTTTTTTTTGTAACAATCCGAATTTGTTTCATTAAATAATGAATTTATTCGTTATTCATATAATTGTTGATCATATGCATCATCGTAATTCGTAAACATTGATTCGACTTTTTTGGTTTCTTTTTCATATACGAAATTCTCGTGAAAATTAAATAAAGAAACATGGTTAAACGGATATTATTAAACCATTATTTTTTTTTTATCATAAAAAAAAAAAACTATATAAGATCACTCTTTTATTCCTTCCTTGTTAAATCAATAATTTGTATTGTATTTTGTAAAAAATGTCTTTTTCTAATCGATCATATCAATCCCAACGCCACAAAGAAAGAAGAAGGGTAAGAAGAAAAATTATTATTCATCGAAGATCCGCATCGAATAATGGCATGCTTAGAAGAATTTCAAACCTTCCCCAACAAAATTCGACTAATTCATTCGTGAATCAACTATTTAACGGGTCGACATTCTAATTATAATTTCGAACCTAAAAAATTTTTACTATACCTTTTTTTAACGTACCTTAAATTACATCGAAAAGATATCCTCCTTTACATTTATATTTATTATTTATCGATAATTTTTTTTTTATTACGATTTACATTTAATAATATATCACGACACTCGAATTTGACTAGGGATAAAATTACCGGTAAGGAATTATTGGTAATGGATTGACTTGAAATTATGTAATTCTGCCCGCCGGTTAATTTTCCTCCGTTATTTAATGTCTTAATTTTATGTAGTTAAAATGTAAAAAAATTCTTTTTTATTTCTTCGTTTTACAAAAAAGAGGATTACTCGCTAATATAATGATATAATGTATATTGATTATTATGAGCCTAAGTTGTTACAATGTTACATGTCGGGTTAATATTTAGCAATATTAACAATTATTGATTAATTGATTTATTGATTTATTGACTCATTTATTTATTCAATTATTTATTTATTTAAATATATTTTACCCTATTATTTATCTTTTATGAGAACATTTTATTAGTTGTAGTGAATGGGTCATGGGTGTATTGTAAGATCACGTTTATCATCAATGCACGAAACTAATTCTGCGTAAATCATGTGATCATCACATATCACATAACTGTGATTAAAGAGTTACGTAATTTACATAAAAAAATTCAAAAAATTATATTTTATTATGAAACTTTAAAGAAAACTTTATTAATTTATTAATTTTAAAAAAGAAAATATTTTATAAATTTATTAATTTATTGCCTATCTACAAAATAAATTGTTTCTCTAAAACATCGTATGTTTATTATGATCTTTCCAAGTACGTGGATTTGTAATTTGTCTTTCTTACTTATTAATAATATCAGTTACCAAATTTTTAATGCCCTTGAAACTTGTTTGAACTGCTTGTGCCCATCGTTTATTACCAATATTTTCTTGTTCCTCTACAATTCTTAATGCTTCCCCTTTCCCTTCGTTTTCCCCTTCCTTTCGTTCACTTTCGTTCTCCCCTTTCCCCTTCGTTCTCTCCTTTCCCTTTCGTTTTCCCTTTTCCTTTCGTTTTCCCCTTTCCCCCCTGATCAATGTTGCTGCGGTGATCAGGTGAAACAAGTTTTTTAAAAAGACTTGGCTAAGTCAGCAACAAATAATAATTACATTTTACATAAGTCACTTGAAAATGATTTGACTTTCCATTGTTTCAACATTCTGGAATTAAAAGCGATTCAGTTCGCCATAATGCCATACAAGGATCTGACGGATCAAACAGTATTGATACGAACTGACAACACGACATGCGTAGCTTATGTAAACCATCAAGGTGGCACGATATCAGCCGACCTTTAGAAGATTTGTTTTTAGGAAGCACTTGCGGTTTTTCTCTAATTTTTTGTCTTTCTTGTCTTTCAGTTAAAAGCATTTTAGGTTATTTTTTTCGATTGTGTGATAATAGAAAACCTAAACAAACAACTAGCAATGGATGGATCTCTATTTACTAAAGAATTTAAAGAATTGTAAATACATCTTTATTTTTAGATTCTTCAATTTTTCAAAGTACTGAAATGCAAGCTTGAGTATCCTTATTAAACTTATATGATGCATTTCCTTTATCAAATTCTTTATTAATGATCATTTCACAAACATAGAATAAGCTAAAAAGCTATTATGCTTATATTCGGTGATTAAATCGATTTGTTCACTTTATTAATTTATTAAATTGATTTCATATAAAATAAATAATTTGCTAATTTTTTAAGACTATTTGATTTGCAAGTTTTTTCATAATAACATTCTTAGAACTAGCACAATTAAACATTGATTTATAAAAGTCATAAGACCATTAAACTTTGCTTACGAAATTTATACGTCATGGTGTTTCAATTAAGCCTGTGAAAATTACATATGGGCCGATTTTCGGAATTAACGAAATTAGGATATTTTACAAAATTTTACAAGTTACTACAACTGTAACCTTAAATATAAATAGTTTATTAAAAAGTTATTAAGCAATTCAATTTTGTCATGAGCATGCTAAAAAATTTTAAAAATAGATAAGATGTTATAAATAATTCACCAAATTGAACTACTTCTTATAGAACTTTACTAGAATGTTTACCAAATAATTTATTAATCATTTAATAATTTAAAATGCCAATTCGTTTCAACCTCAAATTTTAGAATTTTTTATAAAAAAAAAAATAAAAAGCAAAAGCGAAGTTTCGATCTTAATAAAAAAGATTTAAGGTTTTTTTGTAAACCTTCGTGTTACATCACCTTATCTAGTATCAGCGCCAAATAAATTAAACACAATCGATTATTCATTAGCTTATCTATTTATGATTTTCAATAAACAGTTTTTTTTTCGGTGAACAAAATCAAATTGTCCTACGGATTCGATTTGAATATTTACAAAAACAATACTGTTCGTAAAATTTTTTAATTATCGTACAATATGAATATTTTCGATCGATCAATTAATCGGATCTTTTCATATGATGATGCCATTTGTATCTTTTATATATTTATTTGTCAAGAAAATAAGAAAATTTGTTTCATAAATCAATTGATCTAATCTTGATCTAATCAATAATCTGTCAAATAGTTCGTAATCGAGATTACGATAAATAATAATTAAAAAATTAAATAATATATTTATTGCTATAAAAGCTAACTTAATACATTTAAAAAATATGCATAATAACCATCTTAATAAATAAAACTTATATTTTAGAATATAATTTACTTTATAACTTATAATAATATCATAGAAAAATAAAATATTGCTTTCAAGAATAAATTTTACCAAGTTTTTTAATACAAATACCGTAAGGTCTAATATCATCACTTTTTGGACTAATCCAATATTCGCCGATACTAGTGTTAATTTTATTTAAAGTTTGAGGGTTCACTCTATTTTGGAATACCAGACAATAAACTTCGTTATTATGAATAAATTTATTAGCAAATAAAGCCGCAACATTGATATCAGGAGTAGAATAAATTCCATATCCAAATTTAAATCTTTTTCCCCTCGTAATATCAAAACCAGTTTCTGCAATTGATCTTGCATTAAATTTATCTGTTCCATGATAAGAAACAGGCCATTCGTTTGGGTCTGATTCATAACGCCAAGATCCTTTTTTAGCTGCTTTACCTAACCAAGCATTATCTCCATATTTATTTAATACTTTAACTGCAATTCGTTTCCAGCCGCACGGTCTGTAATATTCGTACGATCCCCTCATAAATTTTTTATCATCAACAATATTCGTAAAGTCACAATCATACATTGGATCAAGGAAATCTGAATCAATAAAATTAATTACTTCATTATTTTGGCCAATCAAATTAATCATTGCATTATTATTTAAAATATTATAATCTAATAATGTTAGATTATCTTTTAATAAAATCCCCGAATAAATCAATCGTTGTTGATTTGATGGAATTCTAGTTTTACTTTCAATATGAAATTTTATGACGGAAATTTTTGCGATAATTGGAACATTTTTAATTGGAATTATTTGTCCATTTAACGTACAAATTCTAATGACTATCAGAGTCGGTTTTTGAGAAATTTGTGACTGTTGTGAATTCTGCGATTGAATTTGCTGAGGAATTTGAGATTGTTGCGATTGAATTTGTTGAGGAAATTGAAATTGTTGCGATTCAGCAAACTGAGATTGTTGCGATTGAATTGGTTGAGGAAATTGAAAATGTTGCGATTCAGCAAATTGAGATTGTTGCGATTGAATTTGTTGAGGAAATTGAGATTGTTGCGATTGAATTTGCTGAGGTAATTGAGATTGTTGCGATTGAATTTGTTGAGGAAATTGAAATTGTTGCGATTGAATTTGTTGAGGAAATTGAGATTGTTGCGATTGAATTTGTTGAGGAAATTGAAATTGTTGCGATTGAATTTGTTGAGGAAATTGAAACTGTTGTGATTGGATTTGTTGAGGAAATTGAAAATGTTGCGATTCAGCAAATTGAGATTGTTGCGATTGAATTTGTTGAGGAAATTGGGATTGTTGCGATTGAATTTGTTGGGGAAATTGAGATTGTTGCGATTGAGTTTGCTGAGAAAATTGATATTGTTGCGAGTGAAGAGTTTGCAATTGCTGAGATTGAATTTGTTGAGGAAATTGTACCTGAATTTGAGACAATTGCGATTGAATTTGTTGAGGAATGTGCGATTGAGCTAGTTGAAAAACTTGAAATTTCTGGGCAATATGCTGTTGAAAAGGGAAAATGTGTTG
>QZLH01000538.1:47259-62133 GCA_003833135.1 Oehlia diaphana
ATTGTTACAAAAAAAAATTAACCATCGGATTTGTAGTGATCTATCTTTATTACAAAATCTCTGATAATTAAAAAAAGTATAATATAAGAAAATTTCCAAAAAATAATAATCGTAATAAAAAAAATAGCAAATCACATAAATATTAGCAATCAAAAAAGTGAGGTGTTAATACTAATTAGTATTAGTGAGACGCCAGTAATGGTGAACTAAAAATTATTTTTTTTATATATTAGTCATCAACGTTTGGAGATCAAGTCATTTTAACTTTTAAGTATAGATTAGGCGCAGATGAATCATGCGGTACACAATTCAAAGATTATTTATACAGGCTAATCTAAACGTTAGAAGATCGACATGTATTTTTTTATTATATTACAGTATATAGATTAATCTTAATTAGGAGTTGATTTATTCTCACGGAATTTATTGCCGGCATTAAGTGCTTATATACCGCAAAATACGCTAATTTTGTTTGTTAATTAGTTGAAGTAAAGAGGTGTATACAATGTTTTATATTCAAATTGTTTACCTACTATTTCTATAATACGAATCGTATTTGATTGGCACTTAAATATTAAACTTTATACGAATTGAATTTTTTTCTTTTTTTTTATCCTCATTTTATAGTGTTCTATTCTATTACTTTATTTCTATTAAAGAGATATCTTAAAACGGTAAAGCAAAATGCGCCGACTTATAGTTAACTTTAATTAGATCGATTATTATTGGACTATATCAGTTTTAGTTTATTTTTGCGCATACTTGCATAACCATAAAATATTATTTCCTATTTTTATAACATTTTTACATAAAATCAATTAATAATAGGTTTAACTAAATTTTTTTTTCAAACACTGAACTTTTATTACATAATAAATTTTTTCTTCCTAATTATGTTTCAGTGTTATGGAATATTCCTAATTTTTATTACATAATAAATTCTTACCATCCCAAACAAGATTACTTTAGAATGCTAAATCAAATAAAATGGTACAAAGAACAAATATTTTTGCAGGAAAATACTGAACCTTAAACGGGAAATTCTGAATTGAGAAAACACGGGAATCTTCGGAACTTTAATAGAAAAATAGAAAAAAAAAATAGAAACCGCCAAATTTAAAATTATTCCCACCCCACGAATAAATTATAAACTGGGGATATTGTAATTTATTGTACAATGAATTATGTAATATCAATTTTTCAGTTTTTTTTTTTTTAATAACAAGTACATAACATACATACATTGCCGTTAATTTTTTCCATATCGGTAAATCATATAAAGTAGGTTGGTCACAATAGAAATATTGTGACTATAACCAATTTAAGTGATATGCATCAATTAAATTGTCGTGCGATCGCTCATGGGGTACTGGCGTAAATGATAGATAGTAATAAAGGAATTTTGAAGATAAGGCGTACAGCAAATTGGCAAGAATTGCAGAAATTTTCCAAGTTAAATAAAGTTTTAATTAAAATTATTTGAGAAATAAAACATCCCTTGATTAAGAAGGGTCCATCATCCATTCATCCTATGAAATCTTTGTCTTTATTCAGAGCCGAACCAAAAAAGGATAAGATTAGATAATGATAACCGAGGATTTCAATTAGATGAACAATATGAGCACAATATATCAAACAAATACAATAAATATTATACTCACGTAAATTTTATCGCATTAATTGTTTTATGAGTTAATATAATTGTATTTATTAATAGAAGTAACACATTAAAATTATTATTATTTTTTTTTTGGACTTCATTTCGTTTTCCATTTACAGATGCGGCAATTTATTATATTTAAGAAAGTGGTATTCGGGATTCTCATTTTTTTTTGAGTCAAGAGGTTTCTTTTTTGTCAAATTTCCATAATACTTCATATAGTATCACACTCATTTAAATTATAGTCTGGAACTATTAAATAATATTGGATTCGTGTAAGACAAACACGATAATTATTTAAAAGATAAAAAGAATATTGACGATCGTTTTTCTTACCTTGTCCCTTGCTGGACCAACACAAAAAGAATTGAGCGCAGTAATAATTGTAAACAATGCTACAGCAGGCATTACTAACTGATTACTTGACATACGGTACGAATCAAATGTGATGAATAAGGATAATTTCTTGGACAAATAAATGGAATATTTCCCATTTCATTTCTTGTAAACATAGTATATAAAACTAAAAAAAGTTAAAAAGTTAATAAACTGTCTTATTGCTTTTAATTAAAAAAAAAAACTTACTCATCATTGCTAAGAAAATTAGAGGTACACTATTATTATATTCAAATAGGTTAATTATACTATCTCGCTTTTTAGATCAAAAAAAATCTTTTTGAAAAAAAAACTAAAAAATTAATATATATATTACCTAACTCTAATAATTCTATAAGGATAATTATTACTATCATTACTTTTAGTGAAATGGTGATGGTAAAAACCACTCACTACGAAAAATTAGTAAACATTATTAAAATTTCAAATATTTTATTTAAATTTATAACTTACTGTTCAAGATAAGTGCGGTTAAATACCTATATTAAAAGATCGATAACAGATAACTTCAATAATTAAATCATATAAATTATCAAATACATATGATATATTTTATTACTTACACATAATCTATAGGATGTAGTTTAATCCGCTACTATCTTATTATACAATACAGACGTAACTAACTACCATAAATTACATACGTTGAAAAATTATAATATACTATATATACAGTGTTAATTAGACACTACATGTTTCCAACATGTTTCCTGCGTACCCTTGTGATAACTATACACGTATGAAAATTAACACCATACATACCATAAATTGAACACCATACTGTACTTGTTTTCTATATAAATCATGAGAAATTATTTTAAAAGCCACAAAATATTTGTAATACGCAAAATAAACAAAATCATTATTGACTACTAAAAAAGAAGTTGCGAGACAAATAGATTTTTTTTACATGTGTTTGATCTTGTTTTCATTGTTTGTATGATTAATTAATATATTTATGGAATTTGTGCAACTTGCTAAAAGAATTTTTTTTTTTACCTTATTTTTCTTTTTTTTTTTTAAAAAAAAAAAAAAAAAAAAAGTAAAAAGAAAAAAATTTTTTTTTTTTCCTTTTTTTTTTTTTTTTTTTTTAAAAAAAAAAAAAGAAAATATGTAAAAGGAAAAAAACTGCATCGATTCGTTAGGAATGAGAATAGAGCGTTATAGGATTCAGATTCACTATCCTTTAATCCTAATTATATATAATCTAAGATATTAAATTTGCAAAAGTTTCAAAAAAGAGCATACTTTGCAATTTTGATGATCATTTGATGAGTAGTTTATGGCTAAAAAATTTGTATCCCCGTATTTTTAAAGTACAATGGGTTGGGTTACCGAATAATTAACATCTGCTTACTCTACGATAATCAATAAATCAAAATGTGTCCGTTAAAATTCCCTTTTTAATCCTGACGGAATATTTACATAGTCAGTTCCGATTCTGTGGTAAAATCAATCTTATTGTGAAATAAGTAATGGTAACTGTGGACAATGATTTTCACAGCACACCGTGAAAATCGACTTTTTATCCATCTTTTTAAATAAACTCCACCCAACAACAATTATAAGTACAAAAAAATATTATATAACTTGTTATAGGACATATTAATAGTAAAAATTTCGAAATTTATTTTATTCGCAGGATCACATGTTGGTACTGCTACAAGTAAAAACCGGAATTCATAATATTCTCATATAAGTAGATCCATTATTTTGCACTACATTATAGTATTACTATTTGAAAAATGACCGACTTTTTAAATTATTCTTCATTATTAATTTCTACAACAATAAAACATTATCTTAATGGACCTCCAAGACCTTCATGGGATTTGAAAAATCATTTAACTTTTGCAAAGTTTGCATCATCATCCAATAGTACCAAAACAATTGAGCAATTACAAAGTGTTAATTCTCTTCCTGTTCCTGCAGAAACTGGCGTGATTATAAATGAATTTAAGATAAATAATGAATATAGAAATGAAGCACAAGTTCATCTTGATAAAATTTTGAAACCATATGAACATATTTTAGACCCTGAATGGAAAAATTTAAAAGATGATGGAATTTTTGCTGAATGGGTTCAAGTTCCTAATGATGAATGGGAAAAAAGAGAAGTTAGGAAAACTATTTTGTATTTACACGGTGGAGGTTATATTTTTCTTCGTAAAGAATCTCATCGTCCTATTACAAGCACTCTTGCTAAAATAGCAAATGCAAGAGTTTTAAGTAAGCTTAATCTTGGAAGAATGAAATTTTTATTAATCTTTAAATCTATTATCTAACTAAAATTTTCGTTTATAGTAATCAATTACCGGCTAGCACCTCAAAATCAATTTCCTGCCGCATTACATGATGCATTGGCTGCTTATTTATATCTTTTAAATCCTCCAAAAGATGCGGGATTTGAACCTTTAAATCCAAAAAATATTGTCTTTGCTGGTAATAGTGCTGGAGGCGGTTTAAGTCTTGCTCTTGGTCTTGCTATACGTGATGCTGGTTTGTCATCATCGGCTGGTATTATCGGTTCGGTAAATATAGATTATATTTTTTATCTTTATATTGTATTACAATTATTTACATGATAATATCACGACACAATACAGAGCCCATGGGTTGATCTAACAGTTAGCATGCCTTCAAGAGTAAGTGACGAATGTGTTGATTTTATTCCAAATCGTAAAGGTGGTGGTACTGCTGCGAATTTTATAGAATCTCAAGCTAGTAAAGAATACAAAGAAAAAGATGCTGCATTCGCAGCGAAGATTAAGAACCAAAATCTTGGTCCAAAAATTTGGCATGATTCCTTTAATAGACTTGATGGAAGATTGCAATTATACGTAGCTAATGAAGGTTTAGCAATTCCATATGTTAGTCCAATGTTAGCTGAAAGCTTATGCGATTTGCCTCCTTTATTATTGGTAATAAAAGATATCCTTTGATCCTCTCTTAGATTTTTTTTATACTAAAAAAGGATTTATTTGTATAATATAGACTGTAGGAGATGATGAAAGATTACTAGATGAAGTGATTTATTTTGCTCATAAATCTGCTGAACCAACTAAATATAAAGATCCATCTTATAATGCTGGTAAATTTGAAAAATCTCCATTCCAAACTCCGACAAATACTACACTTGAAATATATGAAGAAATGCCTCACGACTTCCAAGTAAAATATTATTAAATTGATTTTATTTTTTTTTTTAAAGAAAAATTAAAATTAACTCTTCTAATAATGTATTCTAGTTGTTAATGGAACATGTTTGCTCTACGAAGTCATATGAACGTATGGCTGAATTCATAACTAGGGTGACGAATATTCCTAACGAACCTCTTCCTCCTTCCTCTTATAATTTTATAAATGTTAAAGGAGAGTTTGGTCCTTTAAAGGAACGTCATGAAAAATGTCTTAATTGGGATAAAATTGGCATTGTACCAAGCTAATTAATCACACGAAATGAATTGAATGAATTCAATACTACTTCACTATTTCACGTAAATTGATAAGTGAGTTAATAATAAATTTTAAATTTGCGAAATAAATAAGATCTTATTAATTTATCTGAAGATTTCTTTTTAGTATACTGAAACTTTCGTATATATTACTGTATATTTCATTTTTTTGTTATTTTATTTATTTATTTTATTTTATTTTATTTATTTTTTTATTTTTATTTTATTTTTTTTACAATTAAAATAAAATTTCAAATTGATTATAATAATTTTTCCGAATTTTAAAATATAAAGTTCTATTTTACTAATTAATGAAAGTATTTTGTAAGTCAGAAATTCAAATATGAAGATTATTGTTGCAAAATCATAAAATCATCTACCCGCCCTAAACATAAAACACGAATTGATACGAGACTTATAAGTACGATGATAAGTTTTTAATTTCAGATTGCCGCAGCATATCCAATCCAATTTCCCGTAAAAAATGTCACATTCACGTGATCGTTTTTATTCATCACAACCGTCACACCCACTGCGTTTCCATTTTCTATAAGTATCTGAGGGACTTAGTTTTTTTCGAGTAGGCAAAACCTTATTCATCACCCCTTATCCGTCACTGTTTATTTTCACGTGTTAGTGCATAACGCCGTAATGCGGGCCAAATGTGACATTTTTCTACGGTGATACTGGGGAAGTTATCCAATCCGAGTCACTGTTATCACTTCAATAAGTTCGTGATTTTGTATAATATCATTTACAGTAGAGTTGCACATTCCCATTATTTATCTAAGGATGTGCGAGAATAAATAATAATTTCAAAGCCTTATTGGAAAACGTAAAAACTTAAAAATTAATGGGTAAAATGTACCTGCTTTTTGAATACATGTTCGCTATCATAAGTGCTATAATTCAAATTTTTCAGTTAATGATTTTGATATTATATTTTAATGATAACCTTAATACTATTATATTTCACCTCCCAGAATGACATAAATACTTTTCACCTGTCAAAAGGTCTTTATGTTTTAGGAAGAATATGTAAACGGGAGAGAATTTTCTTCCATTCAATTAATCTGGAAAGATTCCTGATTTAAATTCGTAACCAAGTATTGGGTAAGAAATGTGAGCCATGTGGCGCAGTAAATTTAATAACAATAAAAAACTTCATGAACTTTATGTTATTCATTTCAAATATCAATACATAACAAATAAATTTAGAAAAGCAGAATATTTTATCTTAATCTAGCTATAGTAAATTTATGGACTAAAGCTATAAGTTATTAACAAATTTATGTTTTTTAATACAATATATATATCACGTAATGTTTAAAATAATATATAATATTAAATAAATTTTTTATGAGAATTTTTCTTCCAGATTTGTATATTTATTTATTCAATTCAAAAAATCTTTTATCTTAAAGTGCAATCATTCTCTCTCTTTTTTTTTTTTTTAAAAAAAAAAAGAATATTTTAATTAATATAAGAAGTTTCTTCTTTAAGTTAAAGTTTCATTTTTTTTTCATTTAAAAAATACAGTATATTTATTTTATCTATTATTTCTTTAAGAATCATGATAAAGTAATAATATACAAGGTAGTGGTGCTGTTATATTCACATCTGATTGGATCATTATAATTGTTTAATCCTTTATTCATGTCTGATTGGATTATTTGTATTAGTTTATTATCTTTCTTATTTTAATAAACCTTCTTCTTACCTTAGAACTGACTTAACAGTATTAACACTTCTAAGAAGGATTTTTCGAATTACAGAATGCCGAAGGAAGGCAGTAATATTGCTAGAATCTTTGCCGATTGTTAATAAAAACCCTACTAATTGTTTTCCGATTTCATAAATACCTTGTTTTTAATTATTTTCGTCCCTATTATTGAAAAACATAAAATATTGTTATTATTTTAGGGCAATGATATTTATTCGCAATATTTTAGGGGATGAGGTAAATATATATAGTGTAACATAAGATTTTAAATATTATGTGGTTAAGACTTATAATAAATGGATATTACGTATAAATATCACTGCCCTTATAAAGTAAATGTTTATCATTTCTAAATAGGTTATAAAGAGCAACTTTCATCAGTGAAACTTCACTGGGATTAGTGTTCCGAAGGGGTCGAATCGGGTCGGGTTTTGAGGTGTCTTCGAACTCGACCCGAGTGTAAAAGTAACGACTCGGATTCGATTTGACCTGATTATAGTCTGACTCGGATAACCCGGGTTCGACCCGTCAAGTTGTATTTAATATAAAAAAAATTGAAATTTATAGTTAAAAATATAAAGATTCGGGTCGCCGGGTCAAAGTAAAAGTATAACCCGACTCGACGGGTCGGGTCGAGTTCATGCGGGTTACGGGTCATCAAATCATGCGACCCCAACCTGACCCCTAAATACGGGTCGGGTCAATGACCCGGGTTTGACCCGACCCTTTCGGAACACTAACTGGGATACCCATTTTTCTTCAATGCGTTTTTTTGTGATTTTCTGTGATTCGTAATAATAAATATTCACAACATAAATTAAAAAAAATTGTTTACAATTATAATAACTCACATTGACTTAAAAAACCCTAGTGTTAATAATCAGATGATTTTTGATATTACAAAATAATCTTTGATTCAAAAATCACTTCTAACGCAAAGGGTCAAATCCACCGTTATGAGTTGTAGCTTATTTATCAGTAAGATCTTTAAAACTCATAAAATTATTCAGATTATATAATGATAAAGTCTTAGTTACGAGCATGAGATTTTTTCTTATTTGTTTATTTATATCAAACTTTTTAAATGGTACATTATAATGAGTTATGATAAAACGCGCTTATTACTACGCCAAATTTGATAAATTATTTACATTAACAAGAAATTGACTTATTAGCAGGGGAGCTGCCATTCGATTCATTCATTGAGTTAGAACCATCTAAAAGAGGAAACCAAATAATAAAACTTTATTCACTAATATTATTATTTAAAAAAAAAATCATTATTAAAAAAAATATATAACTAAAAAATTTGTCTGACATTTGGATTAGTCTTTAATTTGAATTGTGTAACTTGAAATCCTATGACATATAATTAAAACCTGTGACAAGCCTCCGGCCTGATCTATTTATGGTCAAAAAATTATTCAACTAATCCAATTTCAGTTAATAAAATTTTACCTTAATCGGAATTATTTTAATTTTTTTTGTCAAAAAAATTTTTTCAAACCTTTGTTTTTCGATTCCTTTTTTTCGGAAATTTCCCTTTTTTTTAAACTGATTTCCTTTTTCTTCCCCCCAAATTTTTTTATTATATTAAATATATTTACAAAATTATTATTTTCTTAAAAAAAATCAATATAACAAATCAGATATAGGAAAATTGACCGACATTGATAGAAAGATGAGTAAGATTTTTAAATTAAATTGAACGTTGGATAAATAGTTTGGTTTTCAAATTCATAAAAATCAATTAATCAACTAGGAAACGGGAACCGTTGTAAGTCCGGAGCGAGGTTAACATATATCAAGAATGGTCTACTAACTAGCAGCATAACGCCCTGGAATTCCGGTAATTTTCTGCTGATTAGCAGAATAACGCCTAGGAATTCCTGGTCAGAGAAACTCACGTGATCGCAATTTTCTAGCATAACGCCTTGGAATTCCGGGACACGTGATCGATCATTTTTCATAGTGCGTAGACATATATAGTCCTTCGCATTCGCTCCGGACAATTATAAAATATGTAAAAATGTCAATTTTTTTTGAAGAAATTGTTAATTTAATAATAGATTATTATAACCAAATCCATATCCGAAATTCTCTAAATAACTACCAGATTTTTGAATAAAGATTTTAATTCAAATGGTTTAGTTAAATTAAATACCAAAAGAATAATAATAAATGAAATGAATAGATTCTAATACATTTAATTATTCAAAAATTTTTTTAAGTTGGTTATAAGTTTAAGGCCGGGCAAAAAAAAAAATTTAGATTCTCGTGACCCGGCCGGAAATTTTTTTTATAGTAAAAATTTTCATCATGTGATTTTATGTTATTGGCCAATGTGGCGTAAAAAAATTTTACATATGAAAAAATTCTACAAATATAAAAAAAATTGCCGGCCGGCCGGGTCATTTTTAAAATTTTATGTCACGAGAATCTAAAAATTTTTTTTGCCCGGCCTAAGATTGACGTAATATAAAATAAGAAATAATTAAAATCTATAATTAATTAATAAAAAATATTTATAGTATTTTCGTAATATTAAAGTTTTTCGAAAATACTTCTAAAATATTAATCAAAAAAATGAGGTTGAATGAAAAAATAGGGAGATAAAAGGGAATAAAAGAAACGAAGGGGATAAGGGAGAGTAAAAGAAACAAAAGGAACGAAAAAGGTCAAGTGGGAATGAAAAGAATGGAGGGGGACGAAATGGAGCAAAGGGGAATAAAAAAAATGAAAGGAACAAAGGAAAGTGTAAAGGAATGAAAAGATGAAGAAACAAAGAGGAAATAAAAAAAAAACAACGGAAAAAATGAAGGAAGGGAAAGAATGAAAAGACAAAAAGAAAGCAAAAAATGGAAAAGGGATGGAAATGAGATAACAGGGGGACCAAGTAAAAACCAAACCCATAAAATTAAAAGAAGAAATAAAGTTAGTAGGGAACCGAAATTACATGCAATAAATAAACAAAAACAAAAAAGTAAAAAAATACCTTAGTACTGTAGTTACAAAGAAGAACCGGAAAGAATTCAAAATGTAAAATGATCAGCACATTAATTAGCCAATGTACAAATTTAATAATGAGGTGTTATCACCGGGTAAATACCAGGGTAAATTATATAGGCCAAGCTAATATTTTAGGGGGTGAGGGAGTAAAAGAAAATCTTTGGTTACACATAATATAAACTATGTAAAATGGTTGTGATTGGTCATAAAATCTTACCTGAGGGTGGGGGAGTAAACGTTACTATTAAAATAATATTAGCTAATATATGTCACTGCCCTTATTTTTTGTTAACTAATTATAAACAAAAAACTACTGTAACCATCTTTAATTTGCTTAATATTGCATTACATTATAATAAATACTAAATTTTCTATTTAAACAATTCATTAGTCCCAGTGCTAAATTGTACTATAATCTAGATTTGTTTGCATAATTATTAAGATTAATCACTTTTTTAAGAACGATAAAATCAGCTGTAAATAGAATCGTAAATGGAGGGTGACGAAAACAAGTACAGTATGGAATCCTATGTATGTATGTATGGTTACCTATGTATGGATGTATGGTGGCCTATATATAGTATATAAATTTATATTTGATTATATAGAAAAGATGTTATGTATAGACACCTATGTAAGTAGCGTATAGTGATGTGCACTATACATTGATTTTGTGATTGTACGACATGACAAACATATTTTTTGTACGTATGTATACTAACCATATGTATTTGTATTACAATACAATACAATACAACGCGATCACTTGACATCATGACATGATTAATACAGTATGATGATTAGATAATTAATAATATACTTCGCTCCAAACCTTCACAATGTTTATACAGTAATTTCATAAATTTGACACGTCATGTAATTAAATTTTTTAATTAATAATTTATTTTTTTGTTATTTTAAAATTATTTTCTATCTTTTATAATTAATAATGTCTTCTATTGACAATTTTTCAGATATAGAAGAATTTTCTGCAGAAGATTTTGATCAAGATAAGGTAAATTAGTTGTAATTTGATTTTTTTAACTGACGTCTAACAAATAGTATTTAAATAGAGCGAAGTTAATAATAATGAAAGTGAAAGCGAGGAAAATGAAGAAGTATTTGCTTTCTTCACTCAGAAATTACAAGTTCGAAAGGTAATACACACAACTACTCCTGTAGAATATCCGGAAACTTCTCCAAATGGAGTGGCAACAATATATAATATAACTGGTTGGAAGAACTATATGGATGCATTTTCAGATGTTAGTAAATATGGTTTATGTTAAATTTGATTTGATAATAGTAGTAAATATTTTTTAATTATAATTTTATCCTTTTTATTATAATAAAGATCCAATATTCAACCAATGGTGCTGGTGGCTCTGCAAATATTAAGGAATGTCCATTTTTTGGAGGAATTTCTGTTAAAAAAGATACAAGAAAATGTCAAGGCATTAAATATTGCCAGTTTTCTAATCCTGAAATTATTAATCAAGAGCATTGTAGTGTGGATTTTGACTCTGAAACATTTCAAAATTACACTAAACAACAAAATAATAATTCTAAAGAAGCAAAAACATATTCGTAAGTTATATTTTTAATTTTTAATTATGCTACTTTAGAATTAGATCATCTGCTGAATATTTAAAATTATAATTAGATTATTTTTAGCTGCAAAAGAATCTCCTTGTCCTTTTAAGAAAGATAATAATGTGTCTTGTGATGGAAAAGCTCGTCTTGGAAAAATTGCCAATTATCAGCAGACTGAAACAACAAAGTATTTCATTGGATGTGATAAATATAAACAAAATGAAAAATGGCATCGATTTATTAATATTAAGCCAGAAGAAACCAACATTTCATTACTTCAACAATTATTTTCTGGTACTGCATCTGTAAGTATTTCTTGATTTCTTACATTTTTTTTTATTTTTAAATTTTTATTTTTAAGAAGCTAAAAAACATCAAATTATTTCAGATACAAGAATTATCACAATGCAGTATGATAATTCCAAGGAGTTGTAAGCGTAAAAAATGTGGTAATGTATAAAAAATTTTTAATTAATATTTGATTAATAGCGTTTATTTAATTTAAAAACATTAATTTTTAATTTTATTAAAATTAAGATATGCCACATACATATAATGGAGCTGTTGTTCGTGGTGAAATAATTGAAAGGTCATGCTCTGTGCAGTTTATTAAAATTATCCCCCATGACATTACTAAATGTCCTTTTGTTGCACTTATTTGTATTGGAGTCCATAATCACCCCCCTCCTCCACCAGAACGAACACCTTCTGAAATTAAAAATAATTTGCAAATCTTAATTGAGCAAGCTATTAACCAAGATGATACTACAACTTCAAGATCTATATTATCAGGTAAATAAATATATATTAAATATTAATGAACAATTAATAATAGTAAAATATTAACTAAATTTAATTAAATTAATAGGAAATTTGATCAAAGCATATTTTAATAAAGAAATTTTAGCAGAAATACATGTTTCCTTAAATAATATTGACAAGTTGCGTTACTTGGTAGGGAAGGCATACAAAACCTTACATCCATTTGGACAGGGAGTGATGGGTGTCTATCATTATGTGTCAAATAAAGATTCTGACTTGATTGATTATGTTCACAAAATTGGTAAGTTTTTTAAATTTTATTGATCTAATATATAAGTAGTATATTAATATTAGTAATTTCATCTATTTTATTTTAGATCTTTTCACAAATAATGGACAAGTAATCATTATATGTATGCTTCCTGAACAAGCAAAAAAGTTGATTACACTTGAATGGTTCCAAATAGATGTTAGTTTTAAACGGGTAAAAGGGGAAATAAATGAGTTTGAAATTAACACATATGATTCTAATTATCATTTGAGTAAGTTTTTTTAATTTTATTTTTTTTTTAAAAATATTAGAAATATATATTAATTTTATTTTTAAAGTATTGTCATTTTGTAGAGTATTTACAAATGTCTTTACAGCTGAGGGTTATCATAGATTATTTTCATCCTTATTTCAAACAATTTGTGAAATAAGTGGACAATGTATTAAATTTAAGCATATTCATAAAGAAGGTGTTGGATGCATTTTAGCAGATTTAGACGCAGCGCAAGCTAAGGGGTTGGGTTTAGCCTTATATGATTTGGATTGTAAAAGAAACTGGGAAACTCATTTAACCTTTATTTTCAAATCATGTATTATACACTTTCAACGGTATTTATATAATTTCATTTATTTATTTCTTTTTAAATATTTAATTTTAATTTTTTTATTTTAATTTTTTTAGAAATTTGCATCATAAAGCATTTAAAGTAAATACCAAGAATTTAATAAAGCAAATTCCTAGTGCACCTAGTAAAGAAGCCGTTTATAATCTTTTACAACAAATTAGGGATACAAATGATAATGGAATAAAAGGTAAAATATATAAATATATTTATCTAATGTTAATTATATGTTTAAAATTTTTCTAATAAAAAATTATTTTTATAGAATGGGTAGATTATTATCAACAGTCATATGTATTAGCATCATTAAATCAATTTATTTCAAATATTGATCCTGAAATTTGGCTTAAAAGCGGATCAAATACAAATTATGCTGAAGCAGCTCACTCTATGGTAAATAGAGAAGGAAAACAATTGTCATTATTATCAGCCATATTGAGGTATACTAATTTACTAGTAATTTAGCATTATTATATAAAATTATTAAACTGATATAAAACTTTATTCTATATATAAAGAGGAAAACGATTTGATGAACGATGCTACAAAACAATAGACATCTGTAATAAATCAGCAGTTCCTTACACTCATCGGGACAGAAGTGAAATTAAAAGAACACAAGAGTCAATAACACGTAAAGGTAAACATATCATATAAAAATTATTTTTAATTATTAAATTTTATTTGTGTAAAATTCTAATTTTTTATTATATTATACATAGCATCTCATAATCAAAAAAGTAAAGAATCTGTTATTGATTTAACAAATGATGAGTTGCCTACAAAATCATCATTAAAAAGATCTTCTGTTAATAGAAGCAAATCATTGAAAAAAAGTAAACAAGAAAAAAGTGAAGAAATATCAACTATGAATGAAATATCTCAATTAGAGATTGAAGAAAGAAAAATGGCATTAAGGGAGCGTGCAGCTGAGGTTAGGAAAAAAGAGGCTGAAGCTGAAGCATTAGAAATAGCCAATTCTCAAAGAAAGAAAGAAAATGAATCGTTTATTTAGGTCAATCTTAAATATTTTTTAATAAAAATATGTTAGCTTAACTATAATAATAATATCTGCAACTGAAGTTAGAAGTATACAAATAAATGCATTACTTTTATTTTAAATAAAGTTTATATTTTGCAAGTACTTTTTTACAATAAATCAAACAATTTTGTTAGTATATAAAAGATAAATATAAATATAACGTTATGATGAATAAAGTAAATATGAAATATAGATGCAGTGGCGCAGCATATTGTTACGTGACACATGTAGAATAGTTACTGCGGCTGTGCCTTATCATTTGTATTTACGTGCGTTTGGTCTCTTATTTAATTCATACGTACGTACGTTTTGATTTAATTAATATTATTATTATTTATTA
>QZLH01000539.1:0-13827 GCA_003833135.1 Oehlia diaphana
TACGTCATTTGTAATCAAAAACTTGATTTTTATTGAACTATTTTCATCATAATTTTCAAATTATACCGATCTACAAGTTAATAGCAGAATAACGTCATGTGTTTATAATGATTTTTTTGAATTATTTTTATCAAATATAATTTACCGATCTACAACTTAATTACAACTTACAGCATAATTACGTATTACAACTTTAATACGGCACTTTACAACTTTTTGCCATAGTTGTAAATCAGGGTTACAACCCAAGTTGTAATCCAAAATGCCGTAATTGTTACTTATGGCCAGCAACACTATCTGCTGCAATTGATTTTGCATTCTTATAGTCAGTTTTATAGTATGAAACCTGAAAGCAGATATAAGCAAATAAATTATATCCATTTTTTTAAGGTAATATTTATAATTGAGAAATCTTAGCATTACTTACCATCCATTCGTTTAGTAGAATTTCACCTATTTGAAAATCAACACCAAGCCAACCATTTCCTTCTGGATACTTGTTAATCACATTAAGGGCGAATCGATTCCAACTGCAAGGCCTTTTATAGATTTTGCCACCACATGTAAAATTAAGTCCATCATCCTTAATATTTGTTAGGTTAAAGTCAAATTGTGGGCTGAGCAAACTATCTGGTAAAATAGTTTCATAAGGAGGGATAGTTTTATAAGAAGTGGGAGCTTTGTTTGCCCATATAGGACTGACTGGACCACCACCTCGTAGTCTGCATACCAAATGTAATATAGAATCATTTGTAATGTTATAATCACTTAATTGTCTGCCATCCTCAAGTTGTTTGCCACTAAAAATTAATCGTTGATTCCATGGATTGAGTTCTCCTCCAGCATTATAAATTCTCGTTTTGAGTTGGTCAACAGTTTCAGAAAAATCTATATGATTTATAATGATAAATTTACCAGTAATTGACTGGATGCCCACTTTTGGCAAAGATGTTTGAATAAATCCCATTCATATGAACTAAACACTCTCCTATCAAATCATTAGCAGTTATATACTTTAATTTTATTGTTACTTTTATCGTAATAGAATGGTCTGTAAATAGATTGGGGTAGGAAATAATCATCAAGGGAAGTGAGGATAACTTGAATCAATATTTTATTATCAGCATCCATTATAGAAGCATAATGAGACTATTTTGTTGTTAGCGAAGTCAAGTATATTCAAAGGTAAATATTTTTAGGTAGAATGGTTATATTATATTTATAATTTCACAGTTAACAAATAAAGCATGCAGACTGCATATGTCATATATGATAAAATCCCCATTATGGGAAAATAACATATCCACCGATCTGTGGAATTATCTAAAATTAAGATTTTTATAAAAATTTATTTGTTTAACAAGAATTGTGTTCCACAAACCTAAATTAAATATGTGTTACATGTTCAGATGATCCGAATTTATCAGAAAATAAAAAAAATTTTTAAATTATATTCAAAAACAACGATAATTACTGCTTCTTTCTTCAATCACTTTTCAATCACTTTTTCATTAAATGAGTTGTAAATATATAAAGTGGTTATTTTTAAACAGTAAGTAAAAGAAAAAATAAATAAAATATTTTTTATTTATAAGAAAAATTATTTTTTATGTTTTTAACTTTAGTTCTGTAGTGCCATAATTTTAGGATTAAATTTTTACTTCGGAAATTAGTAAATCAGATCATCTATATTTTGTGTAACATTAATAGTCCAAAGTAATTAGTAATTTGGATCGGAAATGAAGATCATCCTAATAGTACAATGATGTAATAAGTTATAATTAATTTATGAATATATATTTATCCAGTACGGTACGAATTTGCAAACCTGTACGGTACGGTTGATCAATTTTTGTGATAATCATTTCGTACCGTACCGTACTGGTTCTATAATAATCTCTTTATATATAGAACCAGTACGGTACGGTACGAAATGATCAACCATAAAATTTAACCAACTGTACCGTACCGTACTGGCTCTATAATAATCTCTCTATATATAGAACCAGTACAGTACAGTACGGTTATTGTTTTAAATGAACATTTTGGACATTAGTGTCCAAATTATTGAAATGAAAATTTGGACATTGGTGTCCAAAATTACAAAAATGAACATTTTGGACATTGGTGTCCAAATTACAAACATGAACATTTTGGACATTGGTGTCCAAAATTACAAAAATGAACATTTTGGACATTGGTGTCCAAAATTACAAAAATGAACATTTTGGACATTGGTGTCCAAAATTACAAAAATGAACATTTTGGACATTGGTGTCCAAAATAAATGTACCGTACTGATTTTTTCTTTATTATAGTGTCAGTACGGTACGGTACGGTCATGTTGATCAAATTTTGTAATTTTATATGGGTGATCAACCGTACCGTACAAGTTTGCAAATTCGTACCGTACCGATTATCCTACTACCTCTAAATTTGTAATATCATCTTAATTAATTTGATGATTGTACTAACCATGAAACTCAATCTATGTTTAGACTTTTCATGCGTAAGCTAAAGCTTACGCTTATTTCTATATTTAGAATATACTTCAAGCTTCAAAGGTCAAGCTTTATGCACTGGATCCGCAGTCAGCACTATAGGCTAATATAAATTGAAATAAATATGATGAAAAATGATGAAAAATGAACGTAATAAATGTAAATAATTACCATGACAAAATACTATGAAAATGACAAATAATTTATTAATTTAGTTACATACCAAATGTTTGTTATAATTACCGTTTATAAATAATATGAAAATTTTTTTTTCCCTAAATAATGAATCTGGAGATTTTATCATTATTACAGTATTACCGTAATAAAAAGATGAAAAATCTTGGGATATAGCGATTATCATGTGATCACAAAGTTTTCCCATTTAATTGTTTTAAAAAAAAAAAATTGGACGGGTAAATATATTATAAAAAGGTCGTAATTGTTTATTAATAATTTATTGATAATAAATAATTGATAGTAGATGCATCTATAAAATTGTCGTATAATAATAATAATATCAAAGATTCACATCAAATTAAAATTAAATTTAGATCAAAATTTTAAAATTTTATGTAAAGTTCAAAAGGTAATTCTCGTATTATATATTAATAATTGTTAAGGTTCATAAATTTAATTACGTTTCGTAAATACATTATATGATATTTTTTAATTTAGATTGTTTATTTATAAATTGATTTAATTAGGATTTCCGCTCATCCAATTAGAAATTCAACTAAATAATCATTTTATTCCGATATGATTTTTTATTCGGATAGAAATATTCATTTAATAATTATTTAAATAAAATTTTATTATTTCTTACTGTTCGAAGTTATTATAATCTTTTATATGAAATTATTATTTATCTTTGAAGGAAGAATATAATGAGTAAAATATCTCACTCTTTATAAAAAAATCGGAAGCGCACACAAAAGAATAAATATTAAGAAAAAACATTATGAAATAAACATCGTATAAAAAACTTGCAATTTATGTACATTGGTACATTGAAAAATTTATTTAATCAACGATTCGAAGTATGATATAGAGAATTAATAAATGAAATAAAAAACATTTAACGATTCACGTAAATAAATTCTTAAATCTTTTCCATAGAATTGATTTATAAAATGTATTTAGTTTTAAAATATAAACTTGATTCGGGACTTGCTTGGGTTTCAAAATCGGGTATTATATATCTATTTTCAACGCGATATGACATAATAAATTCTTAGTATATTAGGATTTATTTTGATATATCCGATATATCCGTACTAATCTAATTTGATTTGTACATAAGCAATCGTGACTGGTTGGTTCCAGAGAAAATATCCAAGATATCCGAAAAAACTCTTAAAAAAAACAACTTTGTGCTGAGTTACAATTGATCGATAAATATGATATACACATTATTATTACCGCGTCACAAATAGAAACTAATGAAATAACATTGTAATCATGTGTACAGTCATACCCAAAATGATTATGTGCTATAAATTATTTCTATCAATAATTTTTTTATTATAAATCTATTATCAACTGGCCACTAATAAGTATCTAGTATTTTTTTTTTGCTATTTATAACTATGTAATCAGTATGATAAGCTATAGCGGTTATAGTTTAATTGAATAATTACAATTTAGGTTTACTATTAGTATTATAATACATCTTAAAACATTCACGTTCAATTTTACTAATATTTATAGTTACATTACAATTAGTGATATAAACTTTCATTCCCTCTAAATCAAGAGTCAGGAAAAAAGAAAAAAAAATTTCGTCATACACAAATACACAAAAATCTAAAATAATTTATTTTATATGTCCAGGATGATAAAAAAGTTATTTACTATGCTATACGTAATAAACAAATTGGTTATCATCCGAAAGATAATAACCCACCCATTACTTAATTATTATTGTCATAGTGTATGTGGGCCAGAAAATACTTAATTCTATTTCAAAAAAACAGAATATATTTCGCTTTCTAGTTTATATATCTTTAGAATAATAATGCTTGATAACTACTTAGTAATAACTTTTATCCGAACACAAATAAAATAAAAGAACTTTAACATGTTTATAAAATAATGTTGCTTTTATTTATAAAAACGATTGTTAATAATATTTTAAACCTATTTATAAGAAATACAATATAAATAATGTAAAATACAAATGTTTCTTTTAGGATTTACTATTAATTAATTCTAAATTCTTATTGTTTTGTTTTAAAAATATTAAATATTTAAGTACATCAGGATTTCCATTATCAATTAAATTATTCGCCTCAGAAAATAATTTTTCACTTACAGTTGAAGTTGTATATACAGATAAATATTTTATAGCCAAAGGGAATAAAACAGGAAATTTTTCTTTTCTTTCTTTCCACCATGTGAATGGATTGCTTTCTAAATCAATTTCTTCTTGATCCCAATACTCAGTAATCTCGGCACACGTAGGTGTTACTGGTTTCTTTAAATTAGCCAATATTGAGCTTGTTCTCTTTTGACCTTGCTTATATTCGTGTATATGATTATCAGCTTTTATAATTGTACTCATTTCTCTGTACTTTTCATATAATAA
This sequence comes from Oehlia diaphana, assembly GCA_003833135.1. Taxonomy (NCBI): domain Eukaryota; kingdom Fungi; phylum Glomeromycota; class Glomeromycetes; order Glomerales; family Glomeraceae; genus Oehlia; species Oehlia diaphana. The sequence continues at coordinate 5,086 of QZLH01000539.1, forward strand.
ATCTTTAACAGCATTTACTTTTGGATCAGATATAAAGGATAATCTTTTTATTCTAGGATCTAAAAGGCTATAAAGAATTAATTTTGGATCTGAAATATCTCCCCAGTAATGGTCTATAGCAGCAGAGAAGGAGAGCTTTATTTTATCAATAAGACCATCACAGTTTACGGGTTCATCAATTTGAATTCTTTTATCGAAAATTAATTCCTCATCTTCGAAATTAATTTCTACTGTGGCCACACTTTCTGAACAAAATTTATTCTTAATTTCAAGTAATGCAGGATTTAATAAAGAATAAGTGCAATAGGCCCCTTCTCTTAAAAGTTCAAGAATTTCTAAAAAAGGCCCTAAAAGCGATTTAAGATCCTGAATCAATTTCTGTTCGTCTTGAGTCAGCCTAATTTTTTCATATTTTTCAGCAAGACTATAAGATTTCCAATGTGTTGGAAATTTCATAATAGTGTATAAAAGATTTACAGAATCCTATAATGAGTAGAAAATTATTACTAACGTAATAAGTTTAAAAAGTGGATTTGATTATTAATATGAAGATACTTAAATGTACTTACAATATCTCTAACTTCTTTAACAAATTCATTTTGTTTCAAAAAATTCTCATAACGTTTTGCACGTTCTATTAATATCTCAGCTGGTTTCATTGCCTTTTCGATTACTGAATGTAATGTATGTTTAGTGCAACCTAACCAATTTGTTTTTTCCATGTCAAGAATTGCCTTTTTTATATTACTTTTATTGGTAGTTGTAATAGTAAATATTAAATTACGAATTTTCCATCTAGATATCACATCTTCAAGAGCATCCAATATATGTTCTGAAGTATGAGGATACCTAACGTAAGCAACATCTAAGGTAACTTCACGTAATTCACATTTTTGATCCAAAAATGAGCAAGTGACGCCTAAATAACCCTGATTATTTTTAGCTGTCCAGATATCTACTGCCAGAGAAATAGATGTAGCTTCTTTTTTGATATATTGTTGAAGTTGTGAAAATGAGGAGTTATAGGATTCATGAAGAATTGAATTTATAGTTTCTGAATTTGGCATAACAAAAGCAGGATTAAGTTTATGAATAAATTGACGGAATTTTTCTCTTGCAATAACGCTTATAGATTGAGAATCTTCTATCATCAATTCAGTAAGTGATTTCCATAATTCTTCTTGTTCTTTTTCAGAATGTTTATTTGTACCTGATATCTCGAAAGTTTTACGCTATGAGGCGGAAAAGTGAAGATTATTAATCATACAATATGATACATTATATGTTTGAGATGAATAATTAATAAAAAAGTAATTCTTACTTTTCTATATTCGTTAATATAAATGTCATGACAGTTTATTAAATGAATAATTGCATAATTTGCATCATTAATTGCCTGACCATGGCTCACGACGTAAGATTTTCCACATGGTGTATTACCAGAATCTTTTAATTTACAGATCATTACATTGCAACGTCTATCATTGATATCTTTTATTTCTTCTTTGTAATATTCCCAATGCCAAGGATGATCAAAAGCTTTAGAAATAGAACATTAAAAATAAAATTTTAAAAAGCAGATTTCCAAAACCTTTAATTGGAGGTCATAAGATTAGCTATACTTACCCGTAGCATATTTGAGACTCCATTCTCTGGCAGTAGCGTCATAACGAATGCGATCAGTTTTATATACACGAGCAATTTCAGGTACAAGTGGATCATCTATTAATATTAATTGTTTATGTTGGTAAGAATCAGAGAAATCAATCAAGGAAATGACTAATAGGATGATAGTATATAATATATATATACCTGGGTTTGGATCGGTCAACAATAAATAAATTGACAGTAGTACTTAAATAATAAAAAGATGATTAAATTCTTACATAAAAAGAATTGCGACAGTCTTTATAGCAGATTTACCTTTTGAAATAGTAATCGCTGGCGACCATCCATCTCTTAGAACATCCAGGCTTATAATTCCATCTTTGTTGATATTCGGATGATATATTCTTGTTGTAAAGCAAACCTAATATGAAGATCATATAAGTATGTAAATAAAATATACAAACCTATATAAATAAAATGATACCTTTGGTGGTTTAAACGGATAGTCCATAGGAAAATGAATAGCAAGGAAATACACGCCGCCTGAGTATGGCGAGCCAAACTAATCAAAGTTACAGAAATAGAGTTGGTTTAAATCATTTATATACTATATTTGTATAAAATTTGATATATAAACTAGCTTACAGGACCCATGATTGTCGCTTGCCAATGAAAAAGATCATCTCCGATAGGACCAGCACTACAAGACGGCGGTGGGTCATGTTCTAAGTTGCGCAATTCCTAGTAGGAGATATGTAAGGACAGTAAATTAGTAACTAATTTGTCAAAGTCTCAGCTTAAAAGTTTATAGTAAAAAAAAAATTTTACGAAAAAATAAATGATGCAATAAACGCACTTTATTAATTCTTCTTAGTGCCATTTCGTCAGAAAAAAAAAGAATAAAATAAAAAATAAAAAATAGCCAAAATGGTAAATATTCCCGTTGTCACGAGTATCGTTTTTAATTAATCCTAAAAAAGAGGTGGTTTGGGAATCATTTCTTTTTGAGAGTTGGGCGTAAATTAAAGGAGGGTGCAGATCTTGGTGATCAGTTTTTGGTCAGGTGAGATTACATTGAGCACATGATGGATAATCACGGGTTTCTTACTGCGGTTTAGAATGTTAAAGAAGTTGGCCCTAGCCGCGCAATTGATTGTTATATTTACGGGGATACTATTCTTGGAGCTATTGGGTCCAGTTTTATTTATATTGTATTAATAATCTATTTAAAGTTTAAAACCTCCACAATCTGATTATTCTCGTACTTAACAATTTTTTTTTTTTTTTAAGAAAAAAAAAATTAGTAACGCTTTTATTAATTATGACTATTGAAAATTATATAAATGAAATAAACAACTAGTCGAAAACACAAATAAATTATGTTATCAACTATAACTAACCGATCTATTCTAAAAAAAAATTGGATAAATTTATGAAATAACCTCAAATTGTTGGTTATAATAATCTATCTATTGTGTAAAAACGCTACTATTTTATAAAACTTTTTTTTTGATTTTTGATATTTTCCTGTGTTTTCAAAATTTTCTAAAATTTTACCTAAAATGCTATTGACGTCAAAATTCCTAAACTCAACGTAAAATTGTATCTAATTTAAAGAAGAAAAGGAAATAATAACTATATAAAATTATAAAAAAATAAAATAAAACAAAATAAAATTAAAATATAATAAGAAAAAAAATCCTGAAAACTACACTTTTTGATGGAAATGTATCCGGTCCTTGGCGAAATCCTTTTTCTTCAAATGTGTTCTTCCGCCAAATCCAAGCGCAATTCCTAAAAAATCAATCCTAAATTTGTTTTGATTAAAAAGGGACAAATTTATATATTCGCTATCAGAATCTTCTCTTCGTCCTTGCGTTGTCATTACGCGTTTTTTGTTATATTGATATTATCTTATTTATCTTTGTTCTTCCCATCTTCTTTTGAATCAACCTTTGTCTTTTCTGTATCCTCCAATCTTCTACTAAAGTTATCATTTAAATCGTCAAGCTCTTCGTGTTCTTCTTTACTTTTTGGCATTGTCGAAAGAGGACAGGTTGGGCATCTACTCTTTGAAATTGTTTGTGCAGGTACCTTAAATCTATTGATTCCTGTTCTCTTTTTACAAATACCATCTATGCCAATCAGCTCGTCTTGTCCTTTCATTTTGTAATCCTTTTCCCATGACTTCGCCCATTGTGGATTTATAAATTGCCTGTAGTAAATCTTTTTCATTGTTAAAGTATATCAAAATAAATTTAGTTCTGTTAATTTTGATGATTTTGGCAAAATGTCCACCTTATTTCTTATTGTAATTTTTAACGATCTCAAAGTCATTCTTCTCCAATTCTTCATCTTCCAATTTTCTATAAGCTTGCCATTCATGTCTTTTCATTATCTTCGTTGCATCTAGTTTCACGTCAAACGTCCTAAAAAAATACATTCATTCTTTTTTTGATCGGGAAGCTGGAATTTTAGTGATCTTCCCTTAGTAAATCTTGTGTCGATGGTTTCTTTTTTTAGATTTTTGGATTATGACAATTTGTCTTACTTTTCGTTTGCTGGAAATGGAAGTACTACTCATTGGATTTTTCTTCTCTAAATCCTGAAATTTTTTTATCTTATTTTCCAGTAATTTTATTTGTTATTTTTGAATTTTCCAATTCTATCTTGAGCTCAGTTACTTCTTCCTCTTTTGGTAATATAATCTGATTCTTATCTTCTGACTTTTCTACTAACAAACGTTTTTTTCTATCCAGTCAAGCGGTATTTCTTATGGAAAACAGCAGCTTGTAATAACAAATTATATCTAATTTTTGTGCACTTGTCGGATAGAACTCCTATTTGTATTTTTCTCGGTGGAAAAAGACCATCTTTTTCTAAGTACATGTCTTCATATTCTGCTAAGTTAAAATTTTTTCTTCGTCAATAGCTTATCTCTCAAATACTCAAACTCCAGACCCACAAAGCCTCTGTAATATTGTTCTAAATATTGTTTCAGAACCTCTTCCTTTATATCAACTTTGTCTTCGAAAGTGTATGTAGACATATTTGTGTATTATTTAATAAACGTAAAAATTTGGTACGAAAGATTAACAGGAAGATTTCCCTACATTAGATCCTCTCGTACTTAACAATTATTTAGAAAAAATCTATTATTTCTAACTGTTCGAAGTTATAATTTTTCATTTAAGATTATTATTTATCTTGGGAAGAATATGATGAGTAAAGCAACTTACCCTTTATAAAAAATAAGAATCGCATACAAAAGAAGAAATATTGAGAAAAAACAGTATAAAATAAACTTCGCATAAAAAATTTACTTAAACTTGCAATTTATTCGACGATTCCAAATTACGATATACGGAAAATTTAACGATTTATATAAATAATTTCTAAAATTTTTTCCATAAATTGATTTATATAATGTAATAGGTTTTAAAATGTAAACAATAATTAGTTACCAAATTATGTTTTAATATCTAGTATTAAATATCTATTTTCAATGCAATATGACATAGTGAATTCTTAGTATATTTTGATATATTCAATATATCAATACTAAATTAAATTAATGTAGGAATAATGTTTCAAGGTTTTATAAAAAATAAGCTATTTCTAAATTTGATTGAATATACTGTATTACTTGTATGAAATTTGTATAAAAGAATTTTGTCTAAAATGATTAATTATATGATCAGAATTAGGCTTTTTTAAAAAATTGTTAAAGGTATACTTAAAAAGGATAAATTGACTTTGAATTTAGAAAAATCTGATATATCAAAGATTTTTTTCGATATAATTGACATGAAAAAAAAATACGATTTATAAAATTAATATTGTTTAATATGCAGTTATAACTTACAATTACTGCGAGCTTCCCAACATCACCATAAATTATGGCATTAAAAGGAAAGCCGAAAGTGAGACTCATGTGGTCACGTCGATAGTGAACAAGTGAAGTGACTCTCGTATTAGGTGGGCTTCAAAAGTCTGATCCAATTTCAGCTGGCTTCGCTGATTATATTTAAAAAAAAAATAGTATATGAAAAATGTTGTGTTACAACTGATTTTATTTTACGGAAAAATAGACGCTCTTAATTCTAAACATGAAATTTGAAATTTGAAATTTTCTTTTATAATGAATTAGTTTTTTTAAACAAAGTTTTCACAAATTCGTCTCAGCCAGTTGTTGAAAACCGTCAAACTATTTTGCCAAAATGTTCTGATATTCATATAAAATATGCTCTTTTTTTACGAAATGCTGTAGCAGTAATAAGTTTTTTATTTTGGAAATATCAAGCATCAATTAGTTTTACTTATTTCAGAATTATAATAATTATTTCTTTTCATTCGTGATAAATGATTTAAATAATCAAATTATGTTAGTACATCTAAAACCTTTTAAATATTAATTTACTTTTTAATGTTAGAAACAAAAAAAATCTTATAAGCATATAATGTAATAAATAAAACATTTCACTTTATTTTCTTCAAAAATTAGCGGAAAAAAATTAACGTCAAAGTTTAAATCCAAATAATTCATTCATATCTAATATTTAATGCCAAATGATGTCTTTACTTTTTAGCAAAGTAAAAAAAAAAATTCATGGAAACTTTCTATAAGGAAAAATAAAAAATATTTATATTCAAAATTAATCATGATACTTGAAATGGATAAAAATATTTTCATCCGATTTATTTAAAAGAAAAAATAAATACATTGATAAAAGTACAATATTTATATTTATAGTGATATTTAAAAAAAACAATGTGAATTTACGTTATTTTTTTTGTACAAAGTAAATCGATAGTGAAATTAGAAAAATGATATCTTATACAACGATATTTGTTATACTATATACATTTGTGGTTCACATTTTTATGATAGATACGATAAAAAATTTTCCAGTTTCCCCCAACTTGATAAACTTAATATCCCTCACTTTTCTCGTTGAAAATATTTGAAGCAAATTTATCATTCTTGTAGTGCTTGTGCTGCATAAAAAAATTTTACAAAAGTGTTTAAATTATTATCATTCCTCCTTTCCTTTCCCTTCAACTAGTAGAGGGTATGTTAAAATAATTGTTATGCCTAATAAAAATGAGAAATTTTTCATTAGGCCAATCTTGTTAGTCCATGACTTTGAAACTTTATGATAATTCAATTAAACCACCAAAAAAAATTCTTATAACAAAATTTTGACACATTAAATAAAATACAAAAGTTCGTAGTAACAGATTTGTAAAAACGTATATAACAGTATATACAATGTATGACGTATTATATGTATGACGTATATGTATGACAAAGGAATTCTGAGAGAAAAACTTTGATTAATTTTGGGTCTTAGTGTTTAAATAATTCTAAATAAAATAAAAAATAAAAATTGAAATGCCGATCTTTATTATTTCAAGTGATGTAGTACAATGATTTTGACATCATCTTTTTTTCGTTACTGTATTCCCACACCTATTCTTAAAATAATCATGTCGGGCATAAAATTATACTATTTTAATCACTAAGCCACTTAATATATAATGATATATTTACATATTAATACAACTAACAGCTAATATAAATAAAACTATAACTATTTTAAATACTGATACTCGATCACAAGCTCCGCACATCATCAATTGCAGAATCATATGAGATACATCATTTTTTTACTCACTAGTCGCGAGTCGCGATTTTTTTACTTTTTACAAGTATATATATATATACTCTCAACATATATATATACCATCAGTTTTCTCCAAAAAAACCAAAAAAAAAAAAAAAAAAATACTCCCCTTTTTTCAAAACGTTCTTTCCAAAAATGCCCTAGAGTTCAAACATAACAAATAATAAATAATATGGTTGTGTTTTACGTTTAACAACCTTTGTGTTTACCTACACCTTTCCTTTCGCCCATCGTAATGTCTTCTTCGAATAAAAAAATGTCTTGTGAAGTCTTATTACATTTATAGAATAACGGTATTCATAATGTAAAAGAATTAACAAACATTCCGTAAGTCCACTATTTACGATAATATAAAAAAATTAAAGAAAATGGGGACTATAAAGCATGCTGGAGACCAAAAAAGATTACCGCAAATGTCTCCCGTGCACTTGGCCAATATGTAAGATATGATACGTCTCTTTCCACAAGAACTTTGGCAAGAAAATTCGAAAATATAGGCGTAGAAGTATCATATAGAACCGTTGGAACTTGGAAGACATCTTTCAAGCAACCCCTATGCTGACCGAAACACACAAGGTAAAGCATGTGGAGTGGGCAAAAAAAATATTAATAACCGATGGATAAAACTATTTTTACTGATGAAACTGCTTTTCAACTCTTTAGAAATTCTGTTGAATGATGTATAAAGGAGAAAGACCAGTTCAGCGTATGCAAAAAGATCGTACAAAGATTATGGCGTTGAGTGGTTTCTGCATGAAAGAAAAATAAAATTATTTGTCTTAAACAAATTTTGAACGCCAAATTTTATGTGGTTCGTACACATATTCCGGAACCAGATGCTTGGTGATCTCCAAGCATACCAGCCGTCTTTGCAAAAGCCTTTCTTAAGGAAAATGTTCCAGTAGTGTTAGAGTGGTCGTCTAACAGCCCTGACCTAAATCTGATCGAAAATTTATGGCAGTTACAGCACCATTCTGTATTGAAACACTAGACAACGGATGAAAGCTCTCTGAATGGAGCATTACCAGTTTTCTAGAATGGCTTAGGAGATTTTAAAAGAGGTGTGTATTTTTTTATTTGCAAAGTGAGTAATTTCCTAAGTCAAAATTAGAACGGATAACTCATTGAGTCGGGGAGTTCACAAATTTTACTTAGGAGGGTACTGGATTTGTTTGCTTGGGTTGGGTAAGGGTGAGCAACTAAAAGTGGGTAACTCCTAGGAAAATCTAGAACGGATAACTCAATTGAGTCGGGGAGTTCACAAGGTTGACTTAGGAGAATTACCTGCTTTTTCTTTTTTATTTTATTTTTATTTTATTTTTTTATTCCCTTTTTTTCTTTCTTTTATTTTTTTTTATTTTTTTTTTATTTCTCTTGTTCACTTGATAACCAACTCAAGCAGATAACATCCTACTTTGTTGTTAGTAAAGTCTGCTAATTCTAAAGG
>QZLH01000539.1:31649-45180 GCA_003833135.1 Oehlia diaphana
GTTCAAAACCGAATTGCTTATTAAATATACGGAATTTGTATACGGAATCTATAGAAACGTACATAAAATGTATACAAAACGTATCCTTTCCGTATACATATTTCTTATAGGGAAGTAAAAATTGTTATATATAGAACATGAGTAATATAAAATTTTAATTAATTTATAAACCTAAAAATATACATATTAAAGTGAGGGAATACTACTGGGTAGAATATTTTTCGAATAATTTCTAATACTCGTATACTCAACACCATAAATTATAATTGAAGTAACCAAATAATCATTAGATTTACAAAATTTACTCATATACTTATATGAATTGTGAATCATAAGTAAGTGATCGAATAATTAATTACACTAGTGGAATATGTAATTAATAATAAAAATTAGACATTAAAATGCAAATAAAATAAATATTTTATAGTATAGTTACTATACTCACTAGCATATTTGCGAGTCCATTCTCTGGCAGTAGCCTCATAACGAGTACGATCAGTCTTACATACATGAGCAATTTCAGGTACAAGTGGATCATCTATTTATATTAATTGTTTATATTGTTAAGAATCAGAGAAATAAATCAAGGAAATGACTAATAGGATGTATACCTGGGTTTGGATCGGTCAACAATGAAGAAATTGACAGTAGTACTTAAATAATAAAAGATTGATTAAATTCTTACATAAAAAGAATTGCAACAGTTTGTAGTTTACCTTTTGAAATTGTAAGAGCTGGACACCATCGTTCAGTTAGAATATCCAAGCTTATAATTCCACTACTGCTGATATTCGGATGATATACTCTTGTTGTAAAGTTAATCTAATATGTACGTCATATAAGTATGTAATTAAATATACAATATTATATAAATAAAACGTACCTTCGGTGGCTTAAACGGATAATCTGTAGGAAAATGAATAACAACGAAAAACACGCCTCCTGAGTATGGTGAGTCAGACTAATAAAGTAACAGTGAGTATGTATTTGTATAAAACTTAATATATAAACTAGCAAAAAGTACTTACAGGACCCATGATAGACCCTTGCCAATGAAAAAGATCATCTCCGATAGGGCCAGCACTACAAGTTGACAGTGGGTCAAAACTTATTTCGTGAAATTCCTAGCATGAGATATGTAAAGAATAAAAAGGACAATAAATTAGTAACTAATTTGCCAAAATTCACAGCTTTAAAAATTTGTAGTAAAAAAAAAAATTTACGAAAAAATAAATGAAGCAATAAACACACTTTATTAATTCTTTTCAGTGCCATTTCGTTCGTCAGGAGAAAGATAAATAAATAAATAAATAATAAAACATAAAAATAAGGTCTATCTTTAAAAGCCAATTTAAGCTTATTTATGCCATATTTGTAAAGTATTCCCAATATCACGAGTATCATTTTTAATTAATTCTAAAAAGAATTTTTTTGTTTTTGAATGTGTAATTATGTAACATGATCGTATGGATTTTTAACCTTTTATACTACTAATTAATTTTTGTTGCATACAACTAAATTATATATCGTCTTTGATACTGCGCCGCATTTTCGATAAAATATTACATACTTTATCAACATAATTAATAGTTAATATTAGTCAAATTTAAAATTTTTATATATTAATTCTTCATGGTACCTTCAGGATGGAAGTTGTACCCAGGGTATTGAATAATATTTATTTTGTATTACCGAGTATCTGCAGTACGTAATTCGCAAGAAATGATATCAAGGAGAAATAAATCATTTGAGTATAGAGAAACAACCTAATTAAAAAACAATATTTAGATAAAGTAATTAAATAGTTAAAGTTGAATCATCCGTCTACATTTTACACTAGTATTATGTAAAAAATTACAAGACAAATAAATGTCGCTTGGCAATGAAAAAGATCATCCTCAAATACATTTTAACTAAAAGAAAGCTCTTCGGCAAACTGATCGTCGTTCTCTGTTGCAAATGAAAGTACAACAAGAATATTGACGCTTTTTCAATTTACGTTATTCAAAGTTTTCAAAAAATTTAGTTTAGTACATCCAAAAATTCCTTCCCAAATTATTTTTTTTAAAAAAAAATAAGTGTTCTAAAAAAAATCCCTATCTGATAATAATATCAAATACCAATTAGATGAATTTGATAAAATATTTATTCTTTAGTTCTTTATTTGATATATATTTTATTTATCAATTTTATAGATCATTAATTAAGATGGTGACAATGGTTACTGTAACCCATATACCATATATGACTACCAGTAAAAATATTGGTTAAGATTTCTTTTGATAATATATCTGAAGAACAACTTTGTCTTATTTTTCCTAATAAATGTTACCGTAATTTAATTAATTTGTGGGTAAAATTTGTATAATTATATATATAAAATAGTTAGTTTAATGATTGCATCAACTATATTTTGATTAATTTAACTGATTCTAACCTAAAAAAGAAAAAATTAATAATCAAAACTGATTGCATTCTTTACAAAATTTCTGTTTGGGAATTGACATACAAAATTTCTAGAATGAGTGTGTTAATTATTTAACCCTTCAGGCCTTTACTAATTGATGATTAGCCGTTACTAAACTATTTGAAAAAAAATACTTATTACGTAAGCCTAGCAATTACTCGGCACAAAGTGACCTCGTAACTGCGGCATTATCGTGCCTTACATATAATATGATCAGTGAAATTTCTGAGCGTGAGTGCCGAGTAACTATTAATTAATTGTCTAATAATCTATTTAACGGTATCGGGATATTTCGCTGAAAGCCATTTCACCGAAAAATAATCTCTGGTCTGAGTTATTTATAATTCTGCATAATATTGGCCCTATTTTTCGGCGAAACGTCCTGGCTTTCGGCGAAATGTACCGTAACCAAAATTTAAAAAATAACTAAATAAAAATAAAATGATACTAACTATAAAAGGTTAAATTCATATGATCATCACATTTAAAATCAGGAAAATTCCTTTTAGGATTAATTAAAAATGGTACTCGTGACAATGAAATATATACCATTGGCGTATATAAGCTTTTAAAGATAACCTTATTTTTTTATTTTTTATTTTATTCTTTTTTTTTTCTGACGAACGAAATGGCACTAAAAAGAATTAATAAAGTTTATTTATTACATCATTTATTTTTTCGTAAATTTTCTTTTTTAGTAAACTAGTAACTAATTAATTGTCCTTTTTTATCCTTTACATATCTCCTACTAGGAATTGCACGACTTAGGATGTGACCCACCGTCATGTTGTAGTGCTGGTCCTATCGGAGATGATCTTTTTCATTGACAAGGGTCAATCATGGGTCCTGTAAGCTAGTTTATATATCTCAAATTTTATACAAATACAGTATATAAATGATTTACCCAACTCTGTTTATGTAACTTTGATTAGTCTGGCACGCCATACTCAGGCGGCGTGTTTTTCCTTGCTATTCACTTTCCTTCAGATTATCCGTTTAAACCACCAAAGGTACATTTATTTATATAATTTTGTATATTTTAATTACATACTTATATGATTTTCATATTAGATTAACTTTGCAACAAGAGTATATCATCCGAATATCAACAGTAATGGAAGTATAAGCCTGAATATTCTAAGAGATCAATGGCATCTAGCACTTACTATTTCAAAAGGTAAACTACAAACTGTTGCAATTCTTTTTATGTAAGAATTTAATCAATCTTTTATTATTTAAGTATTACTGTCAATTTCTTCATTATTTCCCGATCCAAACCCAGGTATATATATTATATACTATCATCCTATTAGTCATTTCCTTGATTTATTTCTCTGATTCTTAACAATATAAACAATTAATATAAATAGATGATCCACTTGTACCTGAAATTGCTCATGTATATAAGACTGATCGTACTCGTTATGAGGCTACTGCCAGAGAATGGACTCGCAAATATGCTAGTGAGTATAGTAATTATACTATAAAATATTTATTTTATTTGCATTTTACTGTCTAATTTTTATTATTAATTACATATTCCACTAGTGTAATTAATTATTCGATCACTTACTCATGATTCACAATTCATATAAGTATATGAGTAAATTTTGTAAATCTAATGATTATTTGGTTACTTCAATTATAAGTTATGATGTTGGGTATACGAATATTAGAAATTACTCGAATAAATATTCTACCCAGTAGTATTTCCCTTATATGTTTTAGGTTTATAAATTAATTAAATTTTATATTATACACGTTCTATATAACAATTTTTACTTGGCAAGAACCATTGTAAAATTGTTCTTTTTAAATAAAACAAATTATATTTGTGGTTAAAAAAATACAAACACTATTAAAAATAAATACTTTTTTAATGATAAACTGGTAACGTTGCTTCACAAAGAGTGACTTGCACAGTACTATACGATAGAATCGATTGAGTCGAGCTTTGAAACATTAAATTAAAATTTCTGCAATTCAAATTTGACTCAAATTTTTAAGTTATCCAATTTTTTTATTTCGATAAGTTTAATGTATTTGGAATAAATTTTACGATTTAATAATGAATATATTGGATAAAAATTTAAATGACATATTTCGGTTTATTGTTATAATTTAATTACGTTTAGAATTTCCTTTCTATAAAATTCAGAACACTAATTAAGTAAGTATATAATAGATGTCACTGTCACTGATAGGTTTTAGGCGACCAAGGGTATTGCACAATTCATTTTACGTGGCAGTAAAATATTTTTAACTAAAATCATCGGATTAATATTCTTTTTTATCCAACATTATGCAGAATTATAAATAACTCAGGCCAGAGATTATTTTTCGGTGAAATGGCTTTTGGCGAAATGTCCGATACCCTAAATTTTATATCGCTCGTCTTTGATGCTGCGCCACATTTTCAAGATACTATACCACATTGTACAAGAACCCCTTTAAGGGTACCCACTTAAAATACACCACAATCAATAGTTACTACAAATCAAAATTTAAAATTTTGTATATTAATTTTTTTATGGTATAGAAATCCCTCAGATTTTTATGTTATTCATAATTTTCAAAAAAAAAATTAGTTTCAAAATTATTTTATTAAATGTTCCAAAAAAAAAAAATCTTTAACAAATATCGAGTTGAAACACCAAAATAGCGAATTTTTATATCAAATTAATTTGATATAAAATTTAGAATTTTATTTATATTTCTTGTAAAATTTAAAAAAACTGATTTTGTTTAAACTGATTATTCTCACATTATAGTCATAAATTTGCGTTTCAATAATAACTGGAATTGTTATTTTTAATTGCTCAAACTTCAAAGTTATTACGATCTTTGAGAAGAAGAATATGATGAGCAAACCATCTTGCTTCTTTTATCAAAAAAATCAGAAGTGCGTACAATAAAAGAATTTTGAGAAAAATAACACAAAATAAACTTCATTGACAATTTATTTAACCATCAAGGAATTGTTTCGGTTTATTAAATTACAAATATATTCGAATAAATGAAATAGATATTATGAGTTATGATCGTTTCTTTTTTTTGGTGAAGCAATCACCTTTTCTTTCGTAAATCTTGGTCCCTGCCGACGCATTCCTAATGAGACATTTTTCTCAACTAATTCTTGTAGATTTAGTATCCATTTCTTCAATTTAAAAATAGTAAATTAGCCTCTTTATTGGAATGGCACATGCACTTGAGTCTCATAATGTCTCATAATTACCTTGAAACTAAGTATACTCTAATAATTTATGACAATGTGTGTAATTCAGTAAGTTATTATTGGGAAGAGAAAACTTGATAATGCATTCTGTAAATGATGAAATCTTTTCCTGTAGAAATAATAATTAGTACTTGTAAAAATATAATGCATATTAAAATTACTCATTACATACTGTACACGAAGATTCCAAATGTCTCTAATCGCATTATCACTTCAGTTGAAACTTGTCTTTCAATAAGCATTTTACGCAAACAAGACAAAGCTAATTGCATAGCTATATTGTTGATGGCTCATTAATTCGTTGGAAAGGAGAAGATAAACAAAATCTCTTATATGATTAGCTTACCTTTAAGTAGTTTGGCTAAATCATTGATTTTTTTGGCTTCATCTTGTATAAAGGCGTTTCCAATTACTTCTCCAAAAGCTACTTGATAATCAACATTATCTATTCTTATCCTTAAAAGGATATCATACATCCACCCAATATTCTATCTTTCTACTTCTTTTCTACCAATGTCTTTTTGTTCTTTACAGTGTGTTTTCCATCTCATTACTAGTGGATAAAAGAATATGTGACATTAATATATTATTAATCATAATATATATTATAACAAGAATATTAATAATCTAGGAATATATCTTCAATCGAACAACTCACAATACAACAACTTTGATATGAATATTTATTATTCATTAAAGTCAGAATTCAAAAGTGAATTATAAGAATCCATAAAACATATCAAACTGTAAACACTGTTAATACAACTTTATAAATAATTAATTGTAATATAACTATAGAAGAATAAATAATACTTACAAAATTTTGTAAATTGATTGAACCCAAATAAATTCCCATTCTCTTTCCATGTTAAACCCATCTATATTAAGAAGAGTGGTATCACATTCTACTGTCTATAGTAGAAATTGAATCATATAACTACTAATTAAAACTTGTTAAGTTCATTGGCAGTGTTTTAAAGATATGTAAAAGGAGCACATATTATTTAAAACAAAGGAAAAAATCAAACTCCAATTATATTATATTTGACATACTTATTTCTAGCCATTTTATTTCAATGGTACTCCATTCTTCTTTACTACTTTTAGGTAGGAATATAATTTTATAATGAGATATTGATGTCCCAAATCAGTAGACTTTAATCAAAGAATCTTATAGCAAGATGTATCACAGTCTGGCCATAGATGTTCTACTTTACCATGCACTCAGAGACAGGGTGTAGCACACTCACTATTCTTATTTGTTAACAATTTCATATTCCTGAGAATATGTAAAATAATAACCTTTAGTTGACTACTTAATTCCAAAGCTTTGCGTCCTTTCCTTGTTGTTGGTTCTAAAAATTTTAGCAGAATTTTAAGTTCTCCTCTCAGAGCAATATGTGATTCTCTCTTCGCCTTCTCTGGATATTTGTCTTGATAAAATTGATCCCAACTATCCAAATCTCATTTGGACCAAATATTCTAAGAAAACAGGAATACAAAATGTTAGAAAGAGTCAGAGTTTAGTATCATGAAAAGTGAGACCGTAATTACCACTACAATGTTCTAATGCAATTTTTTTTGGTAACATTAGATAAAGATTTATTCCTGAAACGAAAAATTCAAAAAATAATAAATGAGTCTTTGATAAAACTGATTTCAACTATCCAAACCCCATTGGGACTCGGGTCTTACCCAATATTCTCAAACAGGAATACAAAATTAACGTTAGAAGAGTCTTGTTCATTATGAAAAGTGAGACCTTATTGCTATAATGTAACTTCTGCTGCATCTTTTTGTTGTATTATTTATAATAGAAGTGTCTTTCTTGTTTAGTATGAAAAGTAAGACCTTATCACTATAATGTTGTACTTCTGCTGCAACTTTTTTGGTATTATTAGAGATTAGAAGACAGATTTATTCTTGAAACGAAAAATCCAAAAAATATAAATAAATTATTTAGTTACTTTTAGACGCGTTTTTACTGATGGACGGCATAAGCTTTTTCCAAGTCCGATGTTTTTTTTGACTCGCAATTTATATAATATCCGAGTTTAATTTTAACTTATTTCGGTTTAAATTTTAACAAGAACGTAGTTCCTAATGTGGTAAGATATTTAGGTCTAAGCCACTAGCCTCATATTACGTAATGTAGCACCTGATAAATATATTTAACTAGATAAATCTATATTAAAGTTATATTAAAAAACTGGCAAAACTCTGGAGAAAGGCGAAACTGCTGAAACTTATTATAAATGCCAAAACTGCTGAAACTCTGGCGAAACTATAATAAATCTATAGTAAAATTTTGATGAAAGTAATCATAGGATTTTAAATTAACTCCATCTAAGTTTGATCAAAGTTTAGCGTCAATTCCTAATAAAGATAATAAAGAATAAAAAGGAAGGTAAATTAGTAAATATTTTATCAAAAATCGCGTAAGTAGTATGTAATTAAAATATAAGAAATCGCATAAATCAAATTTATTTTTTAGGAAATACACAACCTGTATATAGAGGAGTGTCATACTATATGTATTGAAAGTACTTACAGGTCTCATTATTTTCGCCTGTCAATGGAAAGTAAATAAAAAAGCAATATGTGGTGAAAATAAACTTTATAATAATTTTGTTCAAAGTCAGTTAAAAAAAAAATTTTTTTCATTTCGTAGAATGAAATTTATAAATAAACAAGTTTATTTTGTCCAGTCATTAAAAGGTTGATTCTTAAACCCACCTTTTAATACTAACAAATAATTAGATGTCGACTGAATGAAAAAAAGCCTTACCCACCCTTTTTAACGATGAATAATGACTGAAAATAAGAGAAGTGGAGCGAATTTTTTTTCTTTTTCTTTATCACTCACTCTTTTACTATAGGAAACCGATTTTTTAAGCATATCTTTTAAATTTATTTTTCAAAGCCGTTAATGTATGAATTCTGATCATCTAATTTGATTGGTATTTCATCGGAATAAACATGTATTGAAAATCTATACTTAAATGTTTTTTCATCAGTTTTGTAAAATATCCTAAACATTCCAACACCTATTTTTTAATGAGGTTAAATTTCTCTTTAAACATAATTTCGCGAATGTCTCAATTTTGATATTTTTTTTATCAAATATTATTATATTTAGATCTTATAAATCTGTAAAATTTATGAGAAAAATTGACTTAATAAAATCTTTTTCTTACATATAATGTATTACTTTCTCAAATATTTTCCATGTTTCGAATCTAATTTACCAACTTACCTAGCTTCATCTAGAAAAAATGATAGCCGGATAGGCAAAGTTATTACAAATTGATTATAAATCAATTTTTTACCTTTTTACCTTTTCATCAATATCTCGTTAGACACGCCACTATAAAACCTTTTCTTATCTTTCTTATTTCACTAATGTCAAACTTAGGAAAATAGAACTTGTAAAGGATGTCATGTTCGTCAAAGCTATGAAAATTTTCTACCAAATAAATTTTTTAGGTTAAATAATTGTTAAAAGAATCATATAACAAACCAAAACGACATCTATGGTTAAAAATCTTCGCAAAATTTCAGATTGTTGATTGTTGGAAAAGATGAATAATGATATTAAAGCACTAGAAACCCGTCGAACAATGCCAAAAACGGGGAAAAAACTTTAACAATAACACAATGTATTGGGAATAAATAAGATAAATAATAGCAATAAATAAAATTTCGGTAATTTACTTAAAAAACTTTAAATATTTACTATATTAATTTATTCATTTATTTATCGAAGTTTTTTTACTACGTTATAATAAAAATTAACAAGCTAACCAACCAGAAATCAGTTTCCGAATCACGTGTAACCCGAAAAACCTATCTAGCTACCATTTTTTCTAGACGACGCGGGGATTGCAACTTTTAATATCCTAAATAAAAGGTACCAGTTAGTGTTGTGAACAATTACCTTATTATTTTATCAATTGGTGACTATGTCTCCATATTTTTACACATAGAGGTACATTTATAATTTATTATATTAATTATATTAATAATGGTGTAGTTAGCCGAAAAACGGAGCCGAATTCCTGATTGCCGATCATCCGGATCCGGTTTAATTGCAGAAAATCCCCTGGAATTCCACGACGATCTACG
Organism: Oehlia diaphana; assembly: GCA_003833135.1. Taxonomy (NCBI): domain Eukaryota; kingdom Fungi; phylum Glomeromycota; class Glomeromycetes; order Glomerales; family Glomeraceae; genus Oehlia; species Oehlia diaphana. Next base: position 41,477 of record QZLH01000539.1, read on the forward strand.
CCTTAGCCGGGTCCGGATCATGTTGCGGCTAATTATTTTTCGGTTAACTTCTCCAGGCATCAACTCCTGTTATCGAACGATTGTCACTTACTGGCCCTATAAATTTTTTTTAGAAAATTGATCACATATCGAGTTTTTTTGGAATGAAAACTAAGAAAAATGATCATTTATCGGAATTTTTCCCAGAAAACTTTTTATAGGGTGATAAAATTATTACATAATATATTATCACGTCTTGTTTAATATGTTTCATATTTCTCAGTAAATATGGGTTAAACAGCTTTGAGCATAAACTTTATTAGCATAAGATATAAACTCACAAAAATAAAAGTCAAAGTACAAACTAGCTAATCTCAGAAAATACAAAGTGAAAAACAAAGTAATAAAAACATTGAAAATCTATGCCAATACTACATTACACCTTTAACTATTCCTGTATACCCCGACTTATTTAAAACATAAAGAGAAAGTTTTGATCCAACTACCGGAAGAAGTATATTTTCTCCGTAAAAATTTCTACGAAATTTATTACCTGATGTAATATAATTGATTTAGAGCAATTGATTATTCAATATGGAATGCATTCCGGTATTATTTTTAAATATTCAAAAAGATGCTCGAGCCAAAAACAACACGTAGTTGTCAATTGGCATCAGTTTTACTAATTAAATTACGGATATCTACACTAAATATACGACTAAAAACTTTGCTAGTCTAAACTAATCTAAAAAGTCATTTAAATTATTAATACCGCCCTGATCTAAATATCAAGTCGGGTCAAATTAACCCGGCTCGAACCATATCTTTCGGAGCTCTAGATGGCCCTTCCATTCAATAATTGTACTATTATGCATGCCAACCACAAGCAATTCCAGACTTCATTGTTAAAATATAACATTCTGCCCCTGCCAGTATTTACGTGCAGGCGGTGCAAGCATCATAAGATGAAAGAAAAATACGGATAATGAACTTATACTGAGGAGTTTCATTTTTTTTTACCACTCTATCGGCCTGTGTTCATTTTTTTTGTTATCGTCTTTGGTTTCGTTCTTTGGCAGTGCTGGTCATGCATAGTATTGTTTTATTAAATATCAGGCAGGACGATCTCTCTAGTGGAGGTTGAGTTCTTTCGTTTAGGTTGGGTTTTAGTGCACCTTATTAGACGCTCAGCTCATGTTCTCGTTAAACTCCCGTCATTATCTAATTTTATAAAATAAAATAAATAAATAAAAAATAAAACAATGGAAATAAATAGTTTTATTAATTTTATTGAATCATACTGTAAACAATACAGAAAATTTTTACTTTATATATTTATGACTAAAAATATACAAGTTTGTGCTAATTATACAAAATATACAAAATTAATATACTTAATAGCTGATTATATAATACTATTTTAATATGATCAGCAGCCAACAAATCTTTTAGCGGTGTAACAATTAACATATTTTTATTAAATCTTTTATTTCATCCTTTTAAAGAATGTCAGTTTATTACTTAATAAAAAAAAAAACAAGGAAAAAACGTGGCCATTAGTATATACATTTTAGAATTTAAAGTATTAATTACTGTATAAATGAATAATTTAATTCTTGCAAATTATTTATCGTCCTTGATACTGCGGATACATTTTCAGTCAAAAAAAATTTCTTTTTTTACGCCTATATTTCATTTAGTAAAAGTATTAATAATTATTATAAAAAAAAAATACTAATAATTGATAAAAAAGAATATTAATCTGATGATTTTGGTTAAAAATATTTCACTGCCACGTTAAATGAATTGTGCAATACTCTTGCGTCGCTTAAAACCTATCAACATCATCTATTATATACTTAATTAGTGTTCTGAATTTTATAGAAAGAAAATTCTAAATATATTAATAAATTATAACAATAAACCGAAATATGTTATTTAAATTTTATCTAATATATTATTAAATAATTACATTAAACTTATCGAAGTAAAATATCGGATAGCTTAAAAACTTGAGTCAAATTCGAATTACATAAATTTAAATTTGATGTTTCAGAGCTCGACTCAATCGGATTCTTTCGAATAGTACTATATAAGACGATCTTTGTGAAGCAACGTTACCAGTTTATCATTAAAAATATATTTATTTTTAATAGAGCGTTTGTATTTTTTTAATCAAGAATATAATTAATTTTATTTTAAAAGAACGATTTTACAATGGTTCATGTCAAACAAAAATAGCTATATAGAACATATATAATATGAGATTTAATTAATTCATAAACCTCTAAAATATACATATTTAAGTACTACCAGGCAAAATATTTATTCGATTTATAAATGATCAAATAATTACACTAGTGGAGCATGTAATTGAGATAATAAAAATTAGATATTAAAATATAAATAAAATAAAATTATATAATTGTAATTACTACTGTATACTAACTAGCATATTTAAGAGTCCATTCTCGAGCAGTAGCATCATAACGAGTACGGTCGGTCTTAAGTACGTGAGCAACTTCAGGTACAAGTGGAGTTACTAAATGTACTATTAAATTATATATATATATATATATATAATTAGTTCTAAATCAATTAAATCAAGGATAAATATAAATTTTATAATATACTTGGGTCTGTGTCGTACAAAAATGAGCAAATTGACAAGAGTACTTTTTAAAAGAATAAAGATTTTATTAGTATCTTTTGATATGAAAAGAATTATTATTATTTTTTAATAATCTGTTGTTACAAAATACCTTTTGAAATTGTAAGTGCTGGATGCCATCCATCTCTTAGAATATCTAGGCCTATACTTCCAATACTGTTAATATTTGGATGATATATTCTTGTTGTAAAGTTAACCTTATGTGGACAATATATGAATAAGTACATGACTACATGACTAAAAATATATACAATACAATTACTATATAAATGAAATATACCCTTGGTGGTATTGCCGGGTAATCTGTAGGAAAATGAATAGCAAGAAAAAACACACCACCTGAGTATGGCGTGTCAGCCTAATCAAAGTTATAGGAACAAAAATGAATCTTTTATGAATTTATACAAATTTTAATATATATAAACTAAAAAGTATTTACGGGGCCCATAATTGTCGCTTGCCAATGAAAAAGATCATCCCCAATAGGACCAGCGCTACAGTATGGAGGAGGGTCCCTTTCTAAGTCATGCAATTCCTAGCAATGTATAGTACGTAAAAAGAAAAGTTTTATCTGAAACCGCAGTTGGAAAAAAAAATAATAAAATATTATTGAAATTATTTTTTTTATCTTACTTTATTAATTCTTTTAAGCGCCATTTCGTTTGTTTTAAAAAAAATAAAAAATAAAAAATAAATTTGTAAAACGATATTAGAAATTATTTAAATTAAACTTTAACGGAATTAATTATTATTATTATTTCCTTGATAAATTCTAAAAAAAGAAATCATTCTATGAGGCGTCCATTGAAAAAATAAGAATATAATTGGCTTTATTACCTCCGATCATTACTACAACTAGATATTGTTCGCGATAGTATACTTTTAATGTGATAGTTATTGATGATCACTTTCCAAATAAATGTACTTTTTCCCTTAATTTGGAAATTGTTATGTGATCTTCAAGCATTTTTTCAGAAATTTGGAAATGTGCAACGCGAATTTTTGAGTTCAAATTTATATATATATGAAATATGCATATTGCACAAGCATATGC
>QZLH01000539.1:51238-68660 GCA_003833135.1 Oehlia diaphana
AAAATTTTATTATTCAGTAATATTTTACACACAATTCAATTTATTTATATCAAAGAATTTTTTTAATTATAAAAGTTATATTTGGGGGACGAAGTCCCCCAGCAAATCGCATATTCTAGTTGAGTAATAAAAATGGATTCGATATTACTAAATTATTTATTATTGTATTTATTTTTCAAAATATGTAATATGAAGTGATTAAAAATAGGTAAATTACATCAAAATAAAACTTTGAATAAAATATTATTAGGTCCAGGAAGGTCACAAAAGGTTATTCATTTTCTATAATAAATTCACTTGATTTAAATCAAGTTTTATTGTGGAGCAAACGATCCAAAAAGATATTTTTATATGATATAAAATAATAATAACATTAAACTAAATAAATCCTTGGTTAAAAAACTCGCCTTCAAATTCTTTTTTACTGCGCATTCATTATTTAATAATTACAAATAAATTTATAAATAAAAGATTCTTAACTGGGTGGAAACACAGTCGCCGTATATCATAATTCTAATTTCTTTTCGCGTTAGAGGTTTAGGAATATAATTTTGGTAATGCTTTTAAAATGATTTTATTATAATTTTTTTCTCCTTTTAAAAAAATGTAGAAACATAACGGTGCGTTGAAATCACGATTTAGAATCACCGCTTCAGCAATACGGAAAATAATATTGGACCAACTTCCATTTTATTATGTGGAATCTCGTACTCATTTTATTTAGTTTATTTGCTAGCGTTATAATTGATTTATTGTATAAAGTGATAATATTCAGCCATTAATTGAGTTAAAACAATCTTCAAAATTTTGATTAGGGTTATTTTATTCTTTGAATAAATGTATTTGTAACAACTTGTTACATATTTTATTTATAACATCCTTTTTTTTATTTTTTTTAATAATATTGTATGCAAAATTTAATTTGGAAAACTTTTACTTAATGTACTTAAGGCAGTTTCATAGACAAAATTTTAAGTTATAAGCAGTTTCTTGAAATTTTAAAAAAATCCTTTTGTCTTAGTTACACGACTGATCTCTTGTTTTTGTTTACATTACGAATTTTAATTGGATAAATTGGAGTTGTTACAAATAAGACGCGTAACAAGTTGTTATAATTAGATTTATCCTTATTCTTTTTACTATATATTAGATAAACCTCGCATATGTGGCGCATTATCTAACATGACAACTGCCCCAAAAAATCCCGCACGTTCGTATACTTGAAAAAACAAAAGTTCCTCACTCCCTCAGATAAAATATAAACAGTGAAATGCTATGATTTAAACACATGTCTCGTTGTCACGTGATTGCAGAATCTGTCGACCATGACGAAAATTTGCACGTGTTAGAATATTAGAAATTAATATTTAAGGAAATTTACCTCGCGGTGCACATGAAGTCGGAAACTGATAAATTTATATTTTGCTGCTTAATTTTATTTTTTTTTTTTTACATTTTTGATGATATTAAAAATGTCCGTGAAGGATTTTAGAAATCAAATTTTATCGAGCTCTGAAGAAAAAATAGTCGGAGTCAATAAAAAAGATTTAATTGATAAGATTTTGGCTCGGTAAGCCCTTTTAGTTAAAATTAGATTTTCTTTTCATTTATTTTTAAGTTTTTATTTTCCATCTTTTATTTTTAGATATACCTCCAAGTTTGTGATATACCGAGAGTTATTACAAAATTCCGGTAAAAATTTTTATTTATTATTTGATTTATAATATGTTAAATGATTTATTGATTAATTATCGTTATTAAATGAAGATGATGCGGAATCAAAAAGTGTCCAAATTAAGTTTGAAACTGAAATGAATACGGATAAAGTTATACGAATTCTTTACAAAAACAATGGTTTCCCTTTCAGATCCGAAGATTGGGAACGGTTAATAAAAATTGCAGAAGGAAATCCAGATAAGAAAAAAGTAAAATTGTTGAAAATTCTCGTTAAATTAAATTAGTTAATCAATCTAACTCTAATATTATAATATCAATAGATAGGAGCTTTTGGCGTAGGCTTCTATTCATTGTTTACAGTTTGTGAAGACCCATTGTAAGTAACAGGTAGTAGTGTCGTTACGTAAACTAATTAATATTAATTTACGCTTAATTTGATAGTATTTTTTCCGGTGGACAAGGAATGGCTCTCTATTGGCGTGAAAACAATTTATATACAAAGCAGGGAGAACGGGAATCTGCCGATGATTGGACAACGTTTTTATTTGATATGAGAGAACCTATAGAGGTGATTAAATATATAAAATTGTTAAATATATTACCTGAATCACTCACTATGTTGCTTTTTTCATAACTAGTTGCCGGACGTTCAAGAATTCGCACGGTTTTTGGTCAATTCACTGGTATGTTTGTTTAAATAATATCGTATAATCACTTAGTATTAATTTATTAATATCTTTTTTCCATTATAATAAGGGATTTACGGAAAATCTTCAAGAAATCACTGTGCATTTTAATGACAAATTAGTAATACAACTATCAAAAAAAATACAAGGGCCGAAATTTACAATGGAGATCGCACCTGAGTTCAATAGGCTTTCTTCACATGAGTTGTTCTATCTTGCTTCGGTAGATTTTAGAGACGTTCGACTAAACATTGAGAGATTACTTGTTCCAGACACTTGTACGGGAAAATTTAATCAAATAAGTCCATCATCTATATTTCTTAGTATTGCAAGTGGAAATTTGGATGTTAGAGCAGATTATGAGTTTTCTGCGGAAATGAAACGTATTACAAAAAAAGAACTACCACGTGAAACAACAATTCAAATGATTTATACTAAATTTGATGAACAAACTTCGTCTGGAGATTGTGTTTCTCCGGTCTTCAAAGACTTGTTTCCATATCCGGAGCAAGGACGGGTACATATCGGTTTCTCTACTCATCAAACTACAGGATGTTGTTTTCACTTGTCAGCTCGTGTAATTCCTACTGTACGTATATTCGGTTTAATTTTTAAAAAAAAGAGTTAATTTTCTTTCGTTAATATTAAAGTTTCATTATTTAGGTACAACGAGAATCGATAGATTTATTGGATATGACTTTGGCTGAATATAATGGTGAGATTCTATGTTTAGCAGGGACATTGTGTAGAATTTTGTATGAAAATGAAATAAATAAAATAAACAGAAGGATCGTTAATAATCAAAGTCTTGAATGGCTGGAAGAATGGGCAGCACGTGCTTTGACGCACTTCACCTTTCATACAACTACACCAAATGAACAAGTTGGAGAAATAACAGAGTCACAATTTTTCAATTGTTCAGAAGAAAAATTGGCAATTCTTTCAACAGTCGGCATCCTCCCGATATCTGACGCACGCATTCCTAACCTAGAGATGTTAGGATTCATAAAAACCGTCCCACTTGTTCCAACGATTATTTTAGAACAATGTAAAACATTTTTTAAGAAAGCACAATCGATGAAACTTATAAAAGAATTGAATGTTCTTGATGTTTTGATTGAATTGGAAAATCGAGAATTTTCTGAAAATGAAATGATTGAACTTTTGAAATGGTTGATTTCCTATTTGTCAAAAGGGAATTTTATTGATGCATCAAATTTTGAGCGGTTCATGGAAATTGCGCGTATTGGTAATGATTTTCGACCTTTGAAAACAATCCGTTGTTTTTTGAATCCAGGAATAATTCCGTCCAGCGTGGATATACCAGATTATGTATTGCCATATACTATTTCTAAGAATTTAAAGAGCCAAGATCTTATAAAATGGTTTAAATGGTCGGAGTTATCTTTAATTGATTGGGCGAGATTTATTAGCAGCAAACCTAATTTGGAAACGGATCCTACATTCGTTGAAAAGGTTTATGGGATTTTAGCAAGAAATTTTAATAAATTTTCAATAGATGACAAAAGATTACTTCGCCAGTTATTTGAACAAAAGAAATGCATTCCAACTAAATTTGGAATGAAAATTCCCAATGAGGCCTACTTTGAAGGTGTAAATCTATTTCCTGACTTGCCAACGATCAATTTTCAAAATTCTTCAAATATTAAGGATTTAATGGAGCATTTCGGCGTTCGAAAGGTAACCAAAAACTTTCTAAAATTTTATTTTTATTTTTATTTTTTTTTTTATGATTAAACTAAGTTTCTAAATTTATTTGTAGATTGTTGGAATAAACCTCATTATTGATCGTCTTACTAATCATGATGATTGTGATTATATGCAACTTATAAAATATCTTGCTTCAAAGTCTAATGATCTCAAACAAAATGAAAAAAATATATTAAAGAGTAGGAACATCTGGCCAAAGTATAATCAAGGTTCACAACAAATTCAACATTACGTTATTAGTGATCTACATATACCTTTAGAACTTCATCGCGATCTTGGTTTACCGGTAGTTGATTGGAAAGTAAGATGGGTTCGTAACACACCAGAAGGTACGTATATACTGTACATTCATCATTATTTGATTTATTATGTACATTTTTTTTAATTATAGTTAATTAAATTTTTTAGAAAAATTTTTGATTGAGTTGGGTATACAACAATATCCTACAATTACAAAAATTTTGGAGCTGGCGGCGCCTACAACTTATTCTGATATTCGTTACAAAGCTCTCAAATATTTTATTAATAATTTTGATAGAAAATATTACAGAAATTATTATGCAGATGAAATAAACGTTGCATTTTTGCCTTGTTTGTATGATAATTATGCAAAACCTTTAGAATGCTTTATTAATCCTGAATGCACGGTAATGAGTTTCAAAGTTATAAATAGAGACTTGCAGCATCAGGTGGGAAAATTAGGTGTTCGTCAAAATCCTAATCGGGAAGAGCTTTTAAGCAAGTTATTGCAGAATCTGCCACGAGACGAGATTAATGCGGAAAAAGTTTTTGGATATTTGTCGTCTCGACAAGCAGATTTTAATCATTCTGATTGGAATAAACTTGCTACTTTTGACTTTATTCCAATTCGAAATCAATCTAATGGAATTGTCTTTACCAGACCATGTAAATGTTTTTTTAAATTTCAAGATGAGTACGTATTTATTCTCTCATTATAAGTTCTCTTTTTATCTTTAAATTTAAATTAAAAAAAAAATCCTTCTTATTAGGTTGAAAGATCTCTTTTTACAAATTGATTTTGGCGAAAAGGCCAATAGATTTCTGCAAAGTTGTGGTGTTAGGGATGAACCATCTTCAATAGAATATGCTGAATTATTGATAAATTCATCGCATAGATTGTGGCAATTAATTTGTGTAGAAAAATATTTAAATATTTTGAGGAAAATCGCTAATGACTTTAGTAGTTTTGACAATATGGCCAGTAAAATAGGTTTAGTTTCACAAATGAAGAAAGCGCCAATTTTAGTTGCTATAACGAAAAAAAATAGAGAAATCAATTCTGAAATGAAAGAAACCAAAAATTATCGTTTAGGTACGGCCAAAGAAATTTATATAAATGATGATAAAATATATCAAGGAATCTTTAATCCATTGACAGCTCCAGAAGAGGATAACTTAGAAATTTTATATAAGGTATAAACTAATTTTTCATTATAATTATACGAACAACATGCATTAATTTTATTAGAATTTTTCTTTAGAAATTAGGATGTAAATCATTACGTGATTCTGTAAAACAAGCTTCAATTCCAAAAGGCAGTATCCGAGTAACTGATAAATCTAAAAAATTTCAAGAGATAATTATAGAAAGAGCAAGTTTATTTTATTTTAAATATCATAAAAATGATATTACAAGTGATTATGAATGGCTTAAAAAATTAAAAGTTAGAGGGATTGATTATATAGAAACAATCTATACATTGGGAGATACTAAAAAGACTAGGAAAGATAATACTAGAATCCTTCGAGACGATAACAAAATGGATTCTTGGACTCTTTATATCACATCTAATTCGACTTCGCTTGATATTTCAAAACATATAGCAAAGAATATTTACAAATCACATGAGTGGAAGAATATATTTGCTGTTAACACACTTTTAACTGGGTCTTTACTAGATTTAAAAGAAATGGGATATCCAGTTAATCGTTTATTACAACAAGTATATGGTAAACGTTAAACAAGAGGGAGCACTTACTTATCAGTTCCGAAAAGAACATGGACTAGGCCAGGTCGATTTTATAAACGGTCTTATGGACCGGTTTCAAATGATCTTTAGACTAAATTTCATTTGAATTACGGTACTACTTTTTAGGTTCAGATTAACACAAAATGAACGAATAAATTTAATAAATTTCAATATAACCGCAGATAATTTAACTTTTAGCTGCTGATCGGTTGTTATTATAGTCCAATAAAAAATTTTTTTTTATGATTAATATTCTTTAAGATTTTATTAAAAATATGTATCTAAATATTATAATAACCTTTCTTGTAAATAAAGAATATATTTTCGTTAAATTATTTTTCGTTTTTCTTTTTATTAAATTAAACGCAATGATCGCATCATAACGAGCTAATTTATTTTAAAATATTTTATTTCATTTTTAATATGTATTGATCGTAATTGTATGTTGTATAACTTAAAAACTTTACAGAAAAAAGATTTAGAATAGAAATATCCAAATGTACAGGGAACTTAAATAATACAAAGGATCTCAGCTTTTTTCAGTCCGACCTATTATTGAAGTAAACTTTGTCATTGTTCATAGAAAATCCAAGTATTTTTATTATATATTTACTTTGATATTGTAGCTTAACATTAGAAAATTTCTCTTAATTATTATTAGTTTCGAATACATATAATTTAATTTATTTAATTTACTATATAGATTTATAGTATTAAGTCAAAGACATTATAGAGTTTTAGAATAAAATAATGTTGAGATAATATTTAGTAAAAGTTTCCTTTTCTTTCTTTTATTTGAAAGTTAAAAATATAATGGTTAGTAACTAAAGAATAAATAGAAGTTTTATCTTTAAACAAAAATGTTAATAAATTACGTATGTACTTTATTTATAAGATAAAAAGCTTTATAAAATTCAAACGAACTGATATATATTTATTGGAAATAATTTACTTGCTTAAAATGTAAAGTTGTGTATAATAATCATAAAACTGTTCTATCATACAAATATTAATAATTGGTAATACTCTTATTCTCTTACAAGCACTGATGACTTGGGCGTACATTCGATCATTTTATATGTCGATAGGAGACTACAAATTATGATAATGTATAGAATATATTGAATATAGGGGTTCATAAGCAATTTTTTCACTAATAAATATTCCAGATAATATATATTTAATTCAGTTAAAACAAATTATGTGATTTATTAATTTCGGGACGTTAGACTAGTTGATCCATTTTTTATATTCCATCTTTTTCTGTAAAAGGCTCATATTTATGGAGTTTTTACAGAAATAACGGATAAAATTTTTTTATCTTTTTTGTTAATATTTTTATTAAAGAATTAATTTGTTAATATCTTTGATGGGGCGTAAAAAAATTAAGAATGAATAAAGTGTAAAATTAAATAGTAAATGGCTCTTAAGATAACATGGAAGGTACGATTGTCATAATGTCATGGTCTCAATTCAAAAATACATCTATCGATACAAAATCAAATAAAATAAAAATATAAATTTATTTTTAAATTTACTCAATTTAAAATTGCATGATAACATTTTCAAAATTATTATTGATGATTTGCGTGTATGTAATAAAGTTTTCGATATTGGTCACCTTCGTAATAAATAACTTCTCTATAAGGATATTATGAAATATCTTGACCAATCATACAATATTATTATTAACCTAAAAATTATTTTTTTCCTAGCGTAAAGATAAAAAAAGCTTATGTAAAAAAAATGAGCAAAAGTCATCATCTAGCTTTTATCTGTTATTATCGTTAATTAAAATAAATTTATTAGATTTTATATTCAAAATAAATTTATTTTTGATATATAATTTGGAAATGGTTTTAGTATAAAGTTTTTATCATAGGCTTGTTACTACTCTTATTTTTGAAAAAAAATTATAATGATGTACGAAAAATAATACTGAAAATGCGAAGTAAAATTATTTTTTTATTTGAACTTTACAAAACGTACAGTACATTGTCAAAATTTGATCTTATGTAACCATCATTTTAACCATTTTTGGTTAGATTTATTTTCTTTGCTCACAAATTTTCTTTGTCTCAATCACAAAAATAGTAATGTTTGTATAAAATAGTTGTACAAATAGTAATACAAGTTATTATAATACAAATAAGCGCAATTTTATTGAATTTCGTTCAATTCATGATTTTTTTTCTTTTGCCTTTTAATAATTCTGAAATTTATTTTGAGTAACGTATTTATTCATATAACTAAAATTAAAATCAAAATTCAAATTAATAATATGGACGAAAAACCAAAAATTTTATGGAAGAATGTTGATAGTAAATATCAGGTATTAATAATTTAATATTTTTAAAAATTATAATTATTATTGGATTTTTGTAGTTAAAAATATCAATAATTTTTTGTCTATTAAAAAAGTACCATGTTACAATTTCTACTATTAGTTCAACTATTGAATCAGAAAATGTAGATGAAAGTATAGTTTATATAGAAGATTTAGAAAAAAGAAGACAAGCATATGGAATATGTGGAGAATGTAATGAACCCGGTACAGGAGAAAAATGGTGTCAATCTTGTAATGCTAAAAGATTTAAGGATAACTTTAAAAATTGGACTAGTGGAAATAAACATATTGATGAATTTATACAACAATCACAACTTAATGCTGTACATTATAAAACATGTCTTGAATGGATACCTTTTGAAAAATTTCAAAATGTTACTTATATTGCAGAAGGTGGTTATGGTAAGATTTATTCAGCAGAATGGCCTGAAGGACATATTAAATATTGGGATATTGAAAATCAAAAGTGGTATAGATTCATTTATAAATATGCATTAAAAAGTTAGAATAATTCTTCTAATATATGTTCAGATTTTTTAAATGAGGTAATTTTAATCTTATTTTGTCTTATTAAATATAAGGATTGTTATTTGCATTTATTTATTAATAAAATTTTTCCTTTTTGGTGATAATTAGATTAAATCTCATCTTCAGATTTATCTTAATGATATTGTTCAATGTTATGGAATTACTCAAGATCCCAATAATAAAGAATATATGATGGTTTTATATTATTGTGAAATTGGAAATTTGAGAAATTATTTAAATAAAACTAAAAATTATATCAATTATAAATCAAAAATTGATAAATTACAACAAATTGCAAGAGGACTTTTAGATATTCATAATGCTAAAAAAGTTCACAAAGATTTTCATTCAGGCAATATATTATTTAATGATTATTATCCATTTATAAGTGATTTAGGTATGTGTCAACCAGCAAATATAAAGCAATCAGTTAAAGAAGAAGGAATTTATGGAGTATTACCATATATGGCACCAGAAGTTTTACGTGGATATCAATATACAAAAGCAGCAGATATTTACTCATTTGGAATAATAATGAATGAATTTCTTTCTGAAGAAATTCCTTTTAATGATATTCCTCATGATGAATTTTTAGCTATTAAAATATGTAAAGGACTTAGACCAACAATTTCTAAAGATGTACCAAAATTACTTGCAGATTTGATAGTAAAATGTTGGAATGCTGAAATAAAAAATAGACCAACCACTAAAGAGTTGTATCGAACACTAAATGAATGGAATGATGAAATTAGTGAATATAGTAAAAATTGTGAAGATAGTGGAGATGGTGACAATAGTCAAAATAATGAAATATATTTTCAAATAAAAGAATGTGATAAAATTAGAAAAGAAAAATTCAAAAACAGATCAAATGAATATAAATTCAAAAGCTTGCAAACACACCCACAAGCATTTTATATTAGTAGACTTTTAAATTTTAAAAATCTTCCAAAACCAGTAAATTCTTCAGATTTATCATCTTTTCAATTCAGTTCAGGTAATTAAATTTAATTTTATTTTTGTCATATAATCCACTTTACATTATTTGTGTTATTTTATTTTTAATAGATAATAATTATACTACTCAATCAACATCAGATCCAAGTAAGTATTATCATTATTGTAATTATTTTATTTCATTTGTTAACATTTAAATACTATGAATACATAATATACAGTTTCAGAGTGCTTAGATGTCCAGTTAAGTGAATTGGGTAAGTTATTACTTATTTGTAATTTTAGTAATATTTCCTTTCTAATTTATCTAATACAGTATATATATATATTTTTAATAGAACTAAATGAAATTTGTCAAGACAGTGAACATAATATTGAATGAAGTTTTCTTTTATGTGAAAGTTAGAGAAATTAGTTTTACTTTATTTTTCTTTCATTATGCTATATATATTATTGTCTCTAGTTTTTATTTACGTAGTATATTATAGTATATATACAGTAGATTTATTGATTTTTATATTTTCTATATAAATAAAAGATTTTAAAATTTTTTATGCTTATTTGATGATTATTATATAATCGTTTAAATGTATACTGTGATATATTTGCAACTGGCAATATTCCACTCAAAGTATTTATAAAAATCATGCATAATAAATGATTACCTTTAAATGACATAACTATCTAGCTTAATAATCGTCTAATATATAAATTTCACATTACATATGGAGTTTAGAAGCTTATTTATTTTCCACTTATTTAAATATTCTATAACTTTCCTTTTTATACTAAGATATTGAGATACATTTGATCAATAATTACATTTAAATTTAGAATAATATATTTTAAAAAAAAGACATTAAATGGACATGTACGGGTTTAGATAATAAAATTTAAATAATAAAAATGTCAATAAAGAAAAAAATCTTATAATGTCTCACTAGCGTATTTACGAGTCCATTCCCTAACAGTAGCTTCATAACGATTACGATCAGTCTTGTACAAATGAGATATTTCGGGCATTAAATCACATTCTAATTTATTGATAAATTATTTTTTAGTTGAAATTAATCAGATCATTTAATAAAATAAAGAATATGAAAAAATGAATTATAATACCTGGGTTTGGATCACTTAACAATGAACAAATTCCCGAGAGTACTTGATAGAATAAAAGATTTTATTAATATTTTTTTTTTTTTATAAAAAATTCCACTTATACTCATAATAAATTATTATTACCCTTAGTTATGGTAATTGCTGGTGACCATAGGTCCCTTAAGAAATCCACATCTATACTTCCACTATTAGTAATATTCGGATGATAGATTCTTGTTGTAAACTTCACCTGTATATATAACAAATTTAGTACGTGAATTATGTTATTAAATAACTATACAAGAAAAAGTATACCGTTGGTGGTCTGAATGGATATTCACTAGGAAAGCGAATATCAAGATAAAATATACCTCCAGAGTATGAAGTATAACTCTAGTTTATCAAAAACATACCATAATATTCAAGTAAAAGTTATTATAATCTTTGCATATGTAGTTTAAAAGTGGTAGAATATTACTTACGGGACCTATAATTGATGCTTGCCAATGGAAAAGATCATCATCGATAGGACCAGCACTAAAAGTTGACGGTGGGTCACGACCTAAATCATACAATTCCTAATAATATATATGTGAAGAATAAAAAAAAGGAATAAATTAATTAGTTGCAATTGAAAAAAAAGCTCATCTACGTAAGAT
Source organism: Oehlia diaphana (assembly GCA_003833135.1). Lineage (NCBI taxonomy): Eukaryota > Fungi > Glomeromycota > Glomeromycetes > Glomerales > Glomeraceae > Oehlia > Oehlia diaphana. The sequence goes on from QZLH01000539.1 coordinate 62,913, forward strand.
AAAATTATAACATACTTTATTAATTCTTTTAAGAGCCATTTTGTTATTAGAAATAAATGATAATATGTGAGAAAACTGTCTTTTTAAAGCCTTTTTCAGCACGTAAATATTTTAAATATTTTCATTATCATGAGAATTATTTTTTTTTAATGAATCCTAAAATGAATTTCATTTATGTATTATGTACTACACGATTTGGAAACAATAGTTATTGTTATATGAATTTTATTTTAACTTTTTGTAGTAAGTGTCATTATTATTATTGAATTTTAATTTAGCCTTTTATAGTAATTATCGCTTTTATTTATTAAGTTAAAATGAAAATTTTATCCGATTTGTCTGTTACTGCGCCACATTTTAATTCAACGTTGCGTCTTAGAAAAATATTATGAATGAATTTATTACATAATTATCATTCATGTATTTCAAATGTTGAATCTTATTCGCCAAAAATAATCTATTTACTCAGATGTATTGATTTATGCATAAAAAATTTTTAAAAAAACGAACAATTAAAAATAATAAAATTAATGGAATTCGTTAATGTAAACTTGAAATATGTGAATATATTACTAGTCAAAATGTGGGAGTTAGCTTGAAACTATCAAAAATGAAAATGATGAATAAATGATAAACTTTTGCTGATAATGCAAGTCAATGCTTAAGAACAAGAAAACTATTATGATGTGAATGTGGACCAACATTTCTTATATTCTATACATTTTTTAGGTAATTATAAAATCAGTTATTAGTCAATCTAAGGAACATGAAAAGTTTATTTGCTAAGCCATAATTATTAAAATAAATATAAACTCGCTAGAACATTTATTTACAAATATTTTGTGTTACATACTTGTTAAATGACTCTTATTAGTCATTGTTTCATTAAACTGAAATGCTAAAATTAATATTATAAAACCTATAAAAAAGTGCGTTTATTGAAAATAAAAATATTTTAAAGTTATATTTTTTTAAAAAATAGCGAAATAATTTTACTGTGGCGGTAAAACAACGTAAATTGTATAGGACGTTACGTGTCTTATATGTTACGTAGCTAAACATGTGACTGACTTAGCCAATCACTTTCTATATACTATATACTCACTTTTTTTTTCAGTATAGCCTGAATAATCATCATCATTTTACTTGACAAAGACTATATAAATTAAAATAATTAGATTTTGAATAATAATCATAACTTTTCAAACTTTTAATAAAAGGTCATATAATAATCATAACTTTTCAAACTTTTAATAAAAAGGTCATATGATTATTATATTTGAAGTAAAGAACTCTGTTTGTAGTAAAAGTCATTCTTTAAATTACAACGCTATCATCAGATATCCTCATCCGTTTCTTGCCAGGCCTCTCTTCACTATCATTCTCCTTAGCAATACGTTTTGTAGAAATTCTTTCATTATCTGTTATCGTTAGATATCTTTCGTTTCTCGCCAGTATGATGCTTTGTAGTCATATGAATTTCTATTTATACTCTTGCTTCCATCTTTAATATTTTACAATAGAGTAAGACATTGATGATAATTCTTTTTTCTATTCTGGCATAAAAAAAAGTCCAATTTGCATAATGTCTTATTATATCTCACAACATGATTAACTAAGACACGAATGTAGAGTATAATACCATTAGAAAAGTATAACCTTGCAACAGTTTCTTTAACAGCCATCCAATTGTCTTTATATCAAAACAGGTGAAAATATTTAGGCTTGAAAATAATACAAAATTTTTTTAAAGTATTTCTAAAATTAATATTATTTTAAACTTTGAAATGTTAAATCTAATTTTTGTAATTATTCTTTTGATTAAATAATCCATTATCTAGAATTTTTATTAATGTTAATATTGTGTATATTTGTAATTAAAGATATGAATAATGTTATAATATAAGTTACTCTATTTTCTAAAAAAATTTTTTATTTAAAAAATTCAGTTTGTAAAATTTTCTTTTATAAAAATTTTGTGATTAGGTTTATTTTGTCTTGCTTTACTTATTAAAATTTAAAGTCTTATATATTTCTATTTCTAATAAATCCCTATCAATTATAATATCAGCTGTATAACATTATCTGTATCGTTGCTGTCCAAAGTCCTTAGACGGCTAAAGTCTTATATATTTCTATTTCTAATAAATCCCTATCAATTATAATATCAGCTGTATAACATTATCTGTATCGTGCTGTCCAAAGTCCTTAGCCGGCTAACTAGTTGATAAATTGTAGCCAAGGGCTTTAACTTCTTTAATTCTCATTAACAAAGGGTCGTCATATTAATGGTGATATCGTTCACCTTGGTCGATACCGTCTCCTGCTTGAAAGCATCTTGATAATCCAATAAATTTAGGCCAAATTCTTCAGGACAATCCAAAGCTTCTTATGATTTATGATTGCATCCTCAATTATAATGTGTATTAAATGAATTGGTATGTAATATCAGTTGTATAATTTTAATTTTTAGATTATGATAAAGGTTTTTTATTTTTTAACTCTATAATTTTTTAAAAGATATAATTGATACTATAGTATGGAAAAATATGAAAAAATTAGAGATGTCTTTAGAAGTACTACTATAATCCATAATCCAATCCTGCTGTAGTTGTTTCTGATCCTGAAAGTTATCATAGCATATTGAGGGCATTGAGTGGTAGTTTTTACATTCACTATACTATTTTGTATTATCTCCTGATTTTATGTAAATAAGGAGTTCTTATATGAAAGTTCTATTTCAATTCCATAAAACTACTCTAATACTTCCTTGTATGAAATCTCTATTTCGATTTCATAAATATACAAAATTTTAGGGAAATAAATAATATTAATAGGATAATTCTAATGCTTTCTTGTATGGAACATCTATTTCAATTCTATATAATAAAAATATTTAAGTAAAATATTTCTTAAAATTTTTGATAAACTAAATATTTCCAAATTTTTCTTTCAACCTTCTTTTAAGCATTTTTTAATATCAAAATTATGTTGTCGTAATAAAATTATTTTTAAACTATTATATATTTTTTGTATATTATCTGGTAGGCAATTATAAAGTCTTTGGGTCAATTCTTGTGAGACATTCTCGAATATTATAAAATTGGATTATCATACATCACAGAAATCTCCAGTACTACATACTGCAAATCAACCTCTTTTATCTTCATCCGCAAAAGAGCAATATTTTAAATTTTTGATTTTTTGGTTACATCAATTTAAATTATTCAGGTGATTTGAAATACATTTCTAATCAAGTTTTTACTCGGAATTTTTCTTATGAATCTATATTAAAAGCATCTACTAATGTAAGAATTATTTGTGTATATTGTATTTGTAATTTTCAATTAGTTGTGAGTTGTAACTATGTAACTATATATTAAAAACATATTTTACTTTATCCACACTTGACTCAATAAAAATGACATTCATTCAAGGTCAGTTTCTGAATCCTCTGGTGAATGATAAAGGTTGTCATTGCATACTAATTTTAACTCTTAGGTTCAAATTGGATTATTTTTTCATAAAGAATAATTAGAAATCTCAGAAATTTTGATCAATTTTCCAAAAAATTTTTATAGGGATTCCTTCTGCTAATTATTTTTTCTGTCGACAATTATACTTCTTATGTAAAATAAAACTTTCTAAATTATATTCTATTAGTGATAATCATTACGTGATTCTTTCAGTTTTAGACTTTGTATCATAATGTATTATTTCTATTTTCAAATTATATTACAGGTAATGTGATTATTGAGAAACTGAATTATATTAAATATGAATTTCAAATAATATATATCCAAATGCCATTGACTGGTGACTTCAATATCATAAGAACATTTTAGCCAGTTCACAAGTATGTGATACATTTCAGAATTACACATGTTTTTGTGAGGGACATGAACAGCACACTCGGCATCAAAATATCTTGATTGATCCTCTTTTTCTATCCATTTGCCAAAGTTCTATAACAGTCTTGACTGGTTAATTCTGGTAATTATCTATATAGATGAGAATTTAATCCCACTTTTTTTATTTAATAAATTTAAGTATGTAACTATCTCTTAATTGTATATATATATATCAAAAGTTTAACTAGTAGTTAATTCTGTTAATTATCCAGCTACATTATAGGTATTCCTATTATTCAAATAATACAATTAATTTTAGATTGCAAATTTATAATATTAAAGCATGAAAATATATACTTACGTGCAATAATCACAATACCAGCAACTTAATTCATCATTAAATGTACAATATTGATAAATGAGTGAGATTCTTTTTTTAATAGAGGTCTCATCATCTTTATCAATATTAATAATGCTATCATTATTTGTATTATTTGGAAGTAAATCTGAAAATGTGAATTATTCAACTCCTTTTTGAATCTTCTTGGTGATTATAGTTCAAAGTGTGTATGATATTGTATAAAATAAATATCAATAATCAATCAATATTCTGTAGTTAAATTAGTTAAATTCTTGTAATTACAGTGGATAAACATTTGATATATAATGCTTACTTGAAAGATTTAAGCTATGTATTCTTTGAAATTGTTAATTAAGTATGAATACTCAAGTACTGTTTTTGTATAAGCCTGTCCAACTATTTAAAGGATTATTTAAATTTTAAGCTAAAAACAAATTGGAATATTAGTAAAAAGATGATGAAAATCACGTGTCTGATTTCTTCGGAATGAAAACTAGAAAAATGATCATTTATCAAGTTTTTTCCAGGATTTTTTTTATAAGGAGGCCCATGGTAATTATGTAAAACTAGAAAAGGAAGGGAATTAGAATAAAGAATAGGTAATGGAGGAGAAATAGGGCAAAAGAAAAGGATTAAGATTAAGCAGGAGTGGATTACAATAGTGATGAGGCAGAAAGGAATTAGAGTAAAAATTAGGTAAAGGAAGGGTTAGGTAGGGAATTAGATAAAATAGTGGATGATAAAGGAAAGGAGATAGGGACTGTCATGGTAAAAGAATGTTATAAAAATAGAAGTAAAATGGAGGGAATTATGTTTAAATAAATGTTTTGTTTTTATTTTTTAAAAAGTTGACAAGAAATTTTATGGTTTATATACATGTTAAAACAATGTGAATGTTTGATTATTAATATATTTGTTGGGAATATAAGCCAAGGCTTGGCTACAAACAATTGATAAACTGAGGGCTTATAAGTGGCTTGTATATTACTTCAATGTATTATTGATGTTAAACAAACAAGTGGCTTACATTTTTCCATTCTGAAACATGTTTTAATACCCGAGAAGGAAAAAAATAATTAAATATATAAAAAACATTTTTCTTTGCTCTTAGATATTCAAGTTTATCCAGAAAATTTTAATTAACAATGTATTTTCACATTAGAGAATTTTTCATGATCTAATAAAATTTCTAAATTTCACATTATTCGTATTACTCTCTATTTAATAATATTTTTTTGGCTAGGAAGAATGTAAATTTGACACACAGCATAATTTATTAAACCCTTGTGACTAGGGATGGCAACGGTCACGGTCATTAACCGGTTATGACCGGTCATGACCGTGACCGATATCGGTCGGTCAAAGACCTCTGACCGACCGACCGACCGTTTGACCGACCGGTCTGACCGACCGTTTAACCGATCCTAAAAATGTTTCGCAAACGTTTTTTAATTATTTTAATAGAAAACGTTGCGAAAACGTTTTTTATTAAGTATTTCATAAAAAAAAAAACGTTTCGCAAACGTTTTTAGGATC